>VZUA01052637.1:3324-25826 GCA_013401035.1 Horornis vulcanius
TTGTTTAAACAGAATTCTTAAGGAATTTACACTTGTAGGCAACTGGAAATACTGTACATTGATTAGAAAACCTAATCTAACATAGACTGAGCTTTACAAATTATAAAGCTGTTTTAATACCTTTCCGGGCTCTAAAAACTTTGCTTGCTGATGGATCTGTAAAAGTTAAGTTATATGAGAATTTCTCTGTATCAGAAGAGCACTCTGTCATTCTCCTAAGCCACAGAAAACTCTGAATCCCATCTTCATTGTAGTCTCTTTAAGAGGGGGGAAAAACCCCTCTGAAGCTTTGCTGGTTTTTTTCCTAATCTTCGTTCTTGTTCNTGCGCATATAGTTGTCTGTCTGCTTTTTCATTTTCTCCTGTATAATGGAAAAATTAGTTTGTCTCAGTTAAATGGAGAATTTAGAGCTGACTTTACTCACATGAAGTAGAGCATTTTATTATGATCACAATGAAATTTAATTTTGTGTATATCAGGATTAACACAGATGGAAAAAAAATGTAACAGAGAATATATCTAATTTGATGTACTTGTTCATGAGTTTACTGAGGCTGAAAGGATAATGGCTTTCAATTTAACCTGCTTTTGTCAGTTGTGTCCTTTTGAATTTGTAATGACTGGCCTTTACTACCTGACCATAAATCACTTTTTTTTGGTGCTAGTTTGAGTATATCACAAAAGCATGATTTCAATTACTGTTCTTGTCTTAGGATTTATCGAGGAGCGTTATGGATCCTTGGGGAGTATTGCAGCACAAAGGAGGATATACAAAGTGTAATGACAGAGGTTCGCAGATCACTCGGAGAGGTGTGTGGAATTTGGGTTTTTGTGTTTACTGGTTCTTTGTGGTTTTTTTCCTGCCATGAGGCAGTGGGTTTTCTAAGAAAAAGATGTTTTAGAAATATCAAGTAAGATGCAAAGGTGTTTAGAGGACTTGTGATGTGTAATGGCATATGCACAGGAAATCTTAAGTAAAAAGCAGTCATTATTTACATTCATTATTCATTTTATTCAAGTAGCATACTTGAGCTGAGAATAAGTGATATCTGTGAAGAGAAGAGTTGGGAAATCCCTTATTTCAGAAAATTATAGCAGCTTTAAGATATGATTTAATTATATCCAGTAGCAAAGTAAAAGTGGTTTAAGTCTGGGTTGTTCAGAGAGAAAGACTTCTCTGACAAAATCTAATTCATCAATGAGAGCTTTCTTGCACGTGTAGGAAGCTTCTGTATATATTTCAGTATCTGCTTATCTCCTCAAATTCTCCCCAAATCGTTGCACTGTAGCTGGCATTTTGCTTATAAAAACTTCAGTAATGTAGATAATTTTTATTAAAACTGTCTGCAGAACAAAAAACTTATTTTCTGTTTGAATTGTAACAGTTGCTTCCTGCTCATTTCTAGATCCCAATAGTAGAATCTGAAATCAAGAAAGAAGCTGGTGAGCTCAAACCTGAAGAAGAGGTGTCTGTGGGTCCAGCCCAAAAATTAGTGACAGAGATGGGCACTTATGCAACACAAAGTGCTCTTAGCAGTTCCCGGCCTGCCAAAAAGGAAGAAGACAGGTATTTGTGATTTCATGCTTGGCCAGGAATGACTTGGTTAATTTTTTATCTTTTTTTTTTTAATTTGAGTGGTGTTATCTCTTATACAGAGTTCAGTGGTTCAGGGAATTTCTTGTTTTAAGGTTTTATCCCAGCTAGATAGTATCCAATAGGAAATTGCTGAATTGCTTAGGATTGTAATCAAAGCTTACTGCATAAACAAGAACTTCATTAATAATGATACCCTAAATTCTAGTTGATTTTTTTTTTACATATAAAGCTCTCTCACAGTTTTAGTTGGATACAGAGATATTGCCTTTAGATGAAAATGTTTTCTTCCCTTTGCGTCACCTTGCACTCCTACACCTCTCTCTCCCTCTTCCATGTGGAAATGATTGTGTGACTTGTGAAAATCTCTGTATCTAGAAAATTACTTTGGGAAGGAAGAAACCCAGCCTTGTGAGGTGTTTCAAGCTTGTTTTGGTTGTTCAGTGTGAGAGTTAAGGTATGAAGAGAAGTAGGCTGAAGATTGTTATCCAAAAGTAGTTTTCTGAGGATCATTTGTCTTTGCAGACCTCCCTTACGAGGATTCTTGCTGGATGGAGATTTCTTTGTTGCAGCTTCCCTTGCTACAACTTTAACCAAGATTGCTTTGCGTTATATGTCCCTAGTTCAGGAAAAGAAGAAACAAAATGTGAGTCATCTCTTGTGTTTTCACGTTCAAGGAAGAGCTGCTTGTTGCCTCCTTTCTTTTAAACAGATGCAAAATGGGTTAAGTCCAAAGTGAAGTGCCAGTTATGTGATTGGATAATGATGATAGTTTGGATCACAAACAGGACCTGCTGCTTTCCAGCCGTTCTATCTGGACAGTCTCTAAATGATTCGGCTTGGTTTCAGATAACAAATACTAAAAAACTTAAGTAATCTGTTCAGAGATGTTATGATTTGATTAATACACACATTTTTTAAATAAGTCAGAGGTCAACATTTCTTTAAAGCTGTGAAAAATGCAGTAACCTTCTTCCATTCTCTTTGTGCTCCTTCTCAGTCCTTTAATGCTGAAGCTATGCTGCTGATGGCCACTATTCTCCACTTGGGAAAGTCTTCTCTTCCCAAGAAGCCAATTACAGATGATGATGTGGATCGTATTTCATTGTGTCTGAAAGTGTTGTCAGAATGTTCTCCTCTCATGAATGACATTTTCAACAAAGAATGCAGACAGTCCCTCTCTCACATGCTGTCAGCCAAGTTAGAAGAGGAGAAACTTTCCCAGAAGGTGAGTTGCTGTAAATGCGTAACCATAAACACTTGGAGTTTTCACAGATGTTCACATCCAAGCTGGTCCCGGGAATGTCACCATTTGACTCTGTGTAGGTCAGCCATTATTTGACTGTTTTTCTCTGCTAGGGAATGGAATTCACTGTGAATTCTTGAATTACTCTCTTCCTGCAGAAAGAATCTGAGAAGAGGAATGTGACAATTCAGCCAGATGATCCCATTTCCTTCATGCAACTTACTGCTAAAAATGAAATGAGCTCAAAAGAAGACCAATTCCAGCTTAGCCTTCTTGCAGCAATGGGAAACACACAGAGGAAAGAGGCTGCTGATCCTCTTGCTTCCAAACTTAATAAGGTAGTGGGAAATCAGTGCTTTAATTATATTCATGAGATCACTTTGGGAATTGCAGACTGGAACTGATGAACCAGACTATACTGGTTGATTGGGAAGACGCGGGTGTATCCTGGTTGGGATCAGGAGAAAAAGAAAAGCACTTGTGCTTATAGTGGTTACCTTCTCAAATGGGGAGGGGAAGAACAAGTAGGAGACTTAGAGAGTGCTGAGCTGGTGGAATATGGAGAAGAAACTAGGGTTTGCTGGTTTGAAGATCCCAAAAAAGTTCATGGGGAAGGGAGCAAGGATGCCGGAAGTGATTAGGAACCACATTCTTTGGATGCTGTATCCTCTTGCCAGGTGCAATGCATCCTTATTTCACCCTTTATGCCTTTTTTTCTGCAGATTAGCAGAACTTGCTGAGGTGGTTTAAAGAGAAGAAATCACTTGAGTAATTCATTAGTTAAGAGTTAGACACTCAGACTTTGAAATTCTTTTTGATGCTTAAAATTACCTTTTAATTTTAAATCATCATTTCTTTGTCCTGCTGATCATCTGAAGAATAAATGGCATTGCAGTTCATATTTTAGGAACTTATTAGTTCAGAATACACTTTGTCTGGAGAGGGTTTATAATTGTGGTGTGTATGCAGGGGGCCATGTGAAGGAAGGCTACTTTGGAGGCCCCTATTAAAGAATAATCCATTTAGATGTACTTTATTCTTATTTTTTGTCATTGTGTGAGTGTTTCTGTTTGAAACTGGCTCCTGAGAAGTTGAATCCCTTGGCTTGTGTCACAGGTTACTCAGCTGACAGGTTTCTCAGACCCTGTGTATGCAGAGGCCTATGTCCACGTCAATCAGTACGACATCGTGCTGGATGTGCTCGTGGTCAACCAGACCAGTGACACCCTGCAGAACTGCACCCTGGAGCTGGCCACGCTGGGTAAGGAGGGCTGGGCTGCTGCAAACAAAGCAGCTCTGAGCTTTTGGGAATTGGGCATCACCCTGCTGTAAGGAATTCCTGAAACACTTCCACAGTGATGCCAGTTAATCACCATTTTGAATGCCTTTAAAAATATACTTTTTAAAATATTTGGTGGAAGTTTTGTATGTACTGACACTGACAATTCAATCTGATGATATGAAGCTTCATCAGATTTTGTCACTAAAAACAGAGCATTCCATTTTCCCTTCTCCTTTTTTCCTGAAATAAAAGGTTTTTTGATTTTTCATTGTGCTTCTGCCATAGATGGGAAAATAAAAATAGGTCAAAATCCCAACTGTTATGGAGCAGAAAGCCATCTGCCCTAGGTGGTTTTTGCACTCAGCCTGAAGTACTTAAATACTGCATTTACTCAACTGAAACCATTCCCTGTACCAACAGCTGTACCAGAGTCTTGCTTGGACAATACTGAGGCTTCATTAGCTTCTCTTAGAGGAGTCACTGGAGCAGATAATTCAAGAACAGTAACCAATTTCTTATTGGTTGTCCTCTGCTTTGGCAGTCAGGAGCTGAAATACATTTACAGTATGCTAGGAGAACTCAGTTACGCACTTTTCATTATTGTAAATATGACTGGAGGGGCATAACCTTTCTCTTAAAATTTTGTAAATCATTTGATGAGACTAATAATGGAAATAAATCAAAGGGGTGCATTATTTAATAGGTTGTATTTTTCTGTTTGTCAGCTCAGTAAAGTGGAATTCTCTGTTTCCCAGCTGATGTACTGCAAAAGCTGACTTGAGGCATCACTCCTGTGTGTGGAGCTCATGCTGTTCATGCTGTGTTCTCAAATTGCAGTTTAATAGAACTAAGGAGTCTTTCCAATTGCTTGCTGAAGGATTAGTGAAAATGCATCCCATAGTGTTTCGTTGGAGCAATTATGTTCAGAATCAAGGGGATACTTTGACCTGTTTATAAATAGCTTAGTGCCTGTAGTGCTGGACATTGTACTTTGAGTTTGAGGCACTTGTCTATAGGGTTAGGCCTTATGATGATGTCAGCTATTAAAATACAAGGTAGAATTAACCATTTCCTTGTTAAAAAACTAATACCAAACTCCATCCAAAGCCCATTTAATTCAGGATTTGCATTTGTGTTCAGTGGGGTTTTGGGTGAACACAGCAATATTTTAACTGAAATTTGTATGTAATGTAATTTATCTTGCAATTAGAAAACTATAAAAAAAAAGAATAACCAATTCGAAATCAACTAATACCTTTATGAGAATGTTTAGTGCAGCTCTGTAGATGCAAAAATTGAAGGATGAGAAAATAAAAAGCTGTTGTTCCAAAAGCTAAGCTCATTATGTACTGCTAATACATTTCTCTGATCCCTGATCCATATCTCTGAATTTCTTTACATAGGTGACTTGAAACTTGTGGAAAAACCATCTCCTCTGACACTTGCTCCACATGATTTTGCAAACATTAAAGCTAATGTCAAAGTCGCTTCAACAGAAAATGGAATAATTTTTGGTAATGTTGGTAAGTAAACAATTCAGTGTGCAAAATTAACATGAATGTGTTGCATTTTTAACTGTTTATTGAGCTCAAAAATAAGTCAAACCCTTCATATAGGGAGAACAAATTAAATTACAGTGTAAGAATATTTTGTGATGATTTTTAAAAAATCTATATCACTATTACTTAAAACTGTTGTAGAATGTGCTACCTTTAGGATGATTGTCAGCATGAGATTGAGCAAGGATTGACTGTTGTTTACTGGTAGGTGGTAACTCAGCACCCTTATTAAGTGCAAATTCACCTTTTGGAACATTCAAAAATGTGTGTGTTCTCTTGCAGTGTATGATGTCTCTGGAGCAGCCAGTGACAGAAACTGTGTGGTTCTCAGTGATATTCACATTGACATCATGGATTACATCCAGCCTGCTTCTTGTACAGATGCTGAGTTCAGACAGATGTGGGCAGAATTCGAGTGGGAAAACAAAGTTAGTGGTTTTTTTGTATGTTACTTTGTTGATGAGGTACAATTCTATCTCTTGTACAGCAGCTTGTTACAGCAGCATTATCTATTACCACATAAACCTCATTCAACATCCTCATTGGATGTTTGCCTCAAGTAGCTTATTCTCTTACAGCTATCTTATCAGTTTCACAAGCTTAGCAATGCAATAGCTGGGGTTTTGGCTTGCAAAAGAGGTTGTGTGCACTGAGCTTTACCTCCTGTATGGAAGCTGTCCAAACTGACTGGTGATTGCTGTGTATTTTGGCTCAAAGGTGAGATGCCAACAAGTGTAAGTTTATGCTGAGGCTGCAGAATTACTCTTGCAGCTCAGCCTCTCCAGTTCTTAATCACATTGTCTTGTGGGTTGCAAGGGACCTTTTAAAGGTTGTTTAGTCCAGCCCCCTGCTAGGGGGACAGGAACATCTTTCTTTCACCTTGCTACTTTGCAGTACAACTGTAGCATAAAGTTCTGGGTGCTGTGTAAGACCAGCAAGATGGTGGGTACACTTCATACACTTCATAGTAACTGAGGGTGCCCAAACCTAAAGAAAGGTTTAAGGGAGATGTCATATAAGAATAGAAACATTAAACCAGAATGGGAGGTATTTTACATGAGCTGTAAGCCTGTGTGGTACATAGGTGTGCTTACTCAACACTCAGTTTAAATGTCTCAACTTGTGCATTATATGTTGTAATACAGGATATATGAAGCCTTAGCAGTTTGTAAACTCCTTCTAAGAGATATGTTAGAAAAACAATTCAAACAAGGCACATAATATGCAATATGATAAAACCAAGGCAGCCCAGAGAGCTTTGTTGCTAGAAAGGGAAGATGAAAAGAATCTTTACCACTGGTTAGTAGCAAACTTTGGACTAGTTATTGCATTTCCTTGTTCTGGCAATGTTTAAACTGCCTTCAGACAAAAAATCCACTGTTTGCTGTAGAGAATCTAGATGTTCAACAGAGTATCATATTTACCCAATAGATTTTAGAAACCACGGTAATAGCCTGAAATTCTCCATCTTATAAATGGATGGCAGGAGGAGATGTGCTATGATGCCACCACACAGTGGGAAGTGCATCCAGCTTACTGAGTGTGTTGCTCCTCAGGGAGGAATGCAGAAGTGATCTCTGTTGTAGAGCCCTGAAGAAGAGATTTCACAAATACCTGAGGTGCTAATTAAAGTAATTGCCTTTTTTTTTCCTTCTTGAAGGTAACAGTGAATACAAATATAATTGATTTAAATGAGTACTTACAGCACATACTGAAGTCAACCAATATGAAATGCCTGACTCCAGAGAAGGTGAGCTATTTCTTGGGAGAGTTCTACATACCTTTTTTAGTTTCTGTGCTTTATTATTTAATTTGTTCAACATTTGTTGTTAAGATTCTTAGAAATGCCTACTTATAATATTAAATAGTACATATACCTAGAAGTTTTTGCTTTGAAATGAGTAAAAGCAGATAAATGTTACCAAAATTCTCTGTTGTCCCAAGCTAGAAAATGAGAACGTCCATTTTGATTCATTGTAGCTAAGCTGCAGCATAGACTTGATGGGACTATCTCTTTACATAAAGGGGTTTTTTGTAGTAGCTCCATATTTCTTCCTTCTCTGACAAAATTTACCTTTCTTTTGCCAGTTTAGCCTTTTGTTGTAAAGCAAAATAAATACATAGAATAGCTACTTGCTGTTAAGATATAGCATGTATGATAGCTATTAGCTATTACATGTACAGGAGCCAAATTAAGTATAGTAGCTATTTAGCTTCTTTGCCATTTTGCTGTTGGTTAAAACAAACCATAAAATGCCCTCCTGCCTTGTCTTGATGAATTCTATAGACTGCATCATTCCCGATATGAATTCTAGAAAAAGGCCACCACTGTTTCCTAGTGCATGATTCCCACATGTTAGAAACTGTTGCACAACGTGAAGAAGTTTAAATGTGATACGCTGACAACCGCCTAGCAAATTTAGGGTGAGCTAAACTGTGCTTAGAGGATTTTGCTCTTCTAAGAGTTGCCATGTTCTTTGCACAGGCACTTTCAGGCTACTGTGGCTTCATGGCAGCCAATCTCTACGCCCGTTCCATATTCGGGGAAGATGCCCTGGCCAATGTGAGCATTGAGAAGCCGATTCACCTGGGGCCCGAGGCGCCTGTCACGGGTCACATACGGATCCGGGCCAAGAGCCAGGTAACGCTAGTGCCATCCTCACCATGCCTAGGACAATGTGCCAAGCACTCCTAAGCATTCACACAGTTTTTACAGTCTTTTCTCCTGCTGTGTTACCACCAATTAGGCCTGTGCGCCGAGATTTCCCAGTTCTGTCCATAGTGCTGCAAATAGGATGTTATATTTTATTTGCCTTTAAATTTTGCTTCAGGGTTACAGGATGTTTTTCCTACCAAATTGCACGTTTCAGCGTCACACAACTAGGAAATTTTGTGCATGTAATTTCACTGATTCTTTTTAAAAATAACAAAACAAAACTGCAGGGTTTTTAGTAGGAGTATTTTCTGTAGCTATAGGAGTCTGCTTTGGATTTTAGAATTTCTACCTCCCAACTAAAAAAAAGACTGGAATTTGGAATAAATAAAGCAAAAACACCAGTGTACAATAGAAGTGCTTTAAACAGTGTGCAGTAAAGGAGTACCTGAGAGTTCTCATATTCACAGAAAACATTTATTTTATGTGACATCACTATAAAGATTTGGAGTGGTTTAAATTAAAGTTTTTGATATGTTACAGTGCCATTTTTACCGAAGACTGCATTCAATTACATATGCCAGCATGGTTTCATTTTGAAATCATTGTGCTGTTGAATATGTGGATTTATTAATGCAGGTTTTTTTGATGGTTCTTCAGTTTCTGTTCAGTATTAATCTGGCTTTGTGATTATTTTCCATAGCTGTGGTGCACTGAGTGTACTGGTATCAAGCACTAGGACTTTCAACAGTTGAATTTCAGTAACTGGACAGGCCGTTGTAATTTCTCTCCTGGCAGTCCTCTTTCAATTGGTGGGGAGGTCAAAAGGTTAAAATTGGTTTTATTTGGCTTTTCATGTTGATAACACATGTAACAGTTGGCAGATCAATTAAGTTTCATTGTCTCAATAATGTATGTAGACCTAACTTTTACCTAGTGATAAGGAAGTGAGCACTATGAAATGTACAAAGAAATGAACAGCTAGACATTTCCATGCCACTGACTTAATAGATTACTATATATGGAACTTCCATTTTAATATAGATGAGATAAAGCTATTTTCAAGTGAAGTATTTGTGTCATGATTTTTGTCTTCCTTTTCCTTACAGGGAATGGCCCTGAGCCTTGGAGATAAGATCAATCTGTCTCAGAAGAAGACAAGTTTATAAATTTTACCTAATGTCTTTTCAGGTCTTTTACAGTTTAACCTTAGGTATGTGGCTTTTGGGATCCAGAACATCTTATATTCTTCAGTGTTCTGTAATTGTAGAAGCCAAGCTTTTGAGCTGAAAGCATTCCAGCAGATAATTTATAGGTTCTCCATGATTGATATCGAGCAAATTTTAAATCTCCAGGGGTTTTTTTTCTTTGTCCTGGAAGTCATGTTTTCTTTGTCTCTAATATATACTGATGCTCACAGCACAATAAACAAATTATACCAGTACTGTTTGGTCTGTAAATTATAATCCTGTATTATCTGATCAGTATTGAGTGTCTGTCCAGGGGTACTTTGATACTCGGGGAAAGTGGGAGTCTGTAATAGCTTAAGTGTTTACAATAATGATTAGCCCTGAATCTGTGAATGTGAAATACTCTGGTATACCTAGGAGAATATAAATTTGCCAGCTAAATTAAAGTCTGTGTATTTTAGGTGGTAATGTAATAACTTGGCACAGACAAGCTTGTAGTATCAAAAAAGAGACTGTCAAAATTCATCTCTTTCCAGCAAGTTGTAGAACCTTAAACTTTGTTTCTGAAGTGCTTTCCTAACAGTGTTATCCTGAGTAACATAACATTGCTGGTGGTGTTCTTATTTTTCAGTTAAAAAGAAAAGACAGCCAAGTGCAGCCTTAAAGCTGTAGCAGTATAAGCATTTTTTCAGTGAATGCAGCTGTTGGCCACGTGTGTGAGCTCAGGAAGGAAAGATTCAGACTCATTATGAACTTGCAATGAATTGAACTATGTTGAAAAGGAGGAGTTGTGAGTGAAAGTTGGGTCAGGATGTTGAAATGAGTTCACACCATCTGGCTACTAAATCTTATGCAAATTAGCAGTGGATTAAAACGTATAACCATTTATTGGAAATACCATCAGCTGTATCTATTCAGCATTAATTCTGAATTTGTTAAATTGTTGCATCAATTACTTTTGCTGAAGAGCCAGCAGTGGTCTTCCAGTTGGCTGAAAGTCCTGCCGCTGGATTTCCACAGCTGTGACCTGCTCCAGAAGGACAGAAGAGAATATTCCAAGTAGCTGATTGCCAAAACATTTGAGGCCTCACTGATGAAAATACCTATTTTTCATTCTGAATAAGCACAAGGAGCACACATGTAAATTCTGAAATGAAATAGTCTGGGCTGCTGTATTTTATCAGGCTAAAGGATGGCCGTAGAAGTGCAATGCAAAACCTGAGCATGGTTTTGCTGAATCACCTATTTATTTTTCATGTTTTGAAATCCCTGTTTGGTTCTGCCGTTATTTTGGTTTTTAATGAAAGCTCTAGCTCATGCATAACATGATAGCAGCAAGAGCTGAAGCTCTGAGTATGCAGGACTGCTTTGATAATGTCCTTTTGTCTCTGCATGATCCCACAGCAGCTGTACTCCTTTCTGGGAGGTTATGCCAGATTCACAAGGATGCAATGGAGATAATCAAACGGTGATCTTAGCTGCTCAATACTCCATAATTTGGGGGTGAGGGGTGCTGATGGGAGAAAAGCATTATGAGCATGTTGTATGGGAGTTCTGTGAAATTCCATGGATATCAGTATGCTGCTCTGGGGTGTGGGGAATCTCACTCTGCAATCACTTAAAGCCAAATCAAGATAAAAGAAAATCCTAGGAGTCCAATGGTTTCATGTCTTCATGAAGACACTGTGAGTTGTAAGACACTAACAGGCTGAGTCATAGCTGTGGGCACTGACTGGTTTGGATGGGATGGATTTGCTGACCACAGCCAAGGAAAGGATGTTTTTGGAGAATGACTTCCAGCATGTGTTATCCAAGCCATGTTTCAGTCACAGTCTGCTCAAAATATCCTGGCACATGCAGACATCCATATTTCAAGTGGCTCTTAGTCAGCTGGGAGGGGAACATAATTTTGTTTGGGATATTTTTTGCTATCAGGACTTTATGGAAGGACATGGAAACACCTGTGCAGCAGAAGCTGCTGTGACTTTGGGATTCATTTTCCACTTGCCATGCTTTTCAGTAGCTCTCCTGCAGAATTGGTTTTGTACAGATATTTTCATTGATGGCATGCATTTTTTCAGTAGCCTGAACTCTAAAAATGCTAGATCAGTGTTTCATGTCTGCTTCAGAGTTGAAATTCCCTTCTTTTATTGCATCCATCCTATTGTGTTCTGGCTAAGCTTTTGCTCAGCAGCTCAGATAAATTGATTCTGGTGCTGTGCATATAAAGGAGTATCTTGCACAGACTATCATTCTTCAGGATCCACTTGCAGCTTTTTCATTGCAGTAAAAGCTGGTGTACAGCTGTGGCTCCAAATTGTTCCAAACTTGGTACCAGGAGGTTGTTATTCCCTGTTTTCTGCACAGCAGTGTCGCTTGCATACATTGTGCTAGGGTTAAGGAAGTGTTATTCCACTTCTCTGACTTCAGAAACTTCTATAAGAACAGGAATAAATTACCAGGAGGAGTAAATGGAGCAAGAAAGCTTGCTGGTTTTCCATTAAAAGTTTTAGAAAGTTGTTGCAGGATGCAGGATTAGAATAGCAGGAAGCCAGTTTCTACTATGCCCCTGCTCCTGATGTCCCTGCTGCCAGGAATCAGGGCCAGGTTTCTTTATTCAGGGCCTCATGAGGATTTGTATTTATGTCTTGTTTAGATGCTAACATGAAAAGCAGCAATGTTTATCTGAGGACAGGCAACTCTCATTTGGGAGTGGAAGGGCTCATCCTAAGAAAGCATAAGTAGGGAGATGGGATTCATAGGAACTTAATAGGTAATGTAAAAAAATAAATTTAAAATGAGGTACACAGGAGCTTAATTTATACACTGACCTTCAGAAAGATTTTAAGTGGCTCTGTAGAGGCAGCTTTATGCACCTCTGAGAAATGTGAAGCCTTGTGTGAGGTGTTTGCTCTCTATGGTGTGCTTTTTGGCACAAAGCTGCAGCTGAAAGACTCAGTCACTTAATCCTGTTAGCAGCACCCCGGCACCAATTTAAAGCATTTTACAAATTCTTCAAAGTTTTCTTGTGTTGTTACACCAGGGGGTGCTGTCATGCAACTGATAAATTTTTGGAGGTTGTTTTTTGTTGTCTTTTTTTTTAAAGTGTAAAGGAAGAAAGTAAAGGGTCTGGTGCAGGGATGTGCTGCAAGTTATGTCATATAAGCAGTAGAGAGTAATTTTGGCCCACTCTTGGAGTCACTTTCCTTTGGTTTTTGTATATTTTTAGGTTGCCTAGCTAAGTGTAAGCAGTGCACACCAATTCGCAGCTCAGATTACTAATACAGTACATCTGTTCAAACACTGCCTTTTCTCTAGAGATTTTACTTTTCTAAAGCACAGTGAGACAGATTTGGCTGTACACAGCTGGCCTAGGGAGGATCTCCCAATTGAGAGACATGAAAATGAATTTGCTAAGAAAGGGATGTAGGTGTAATATAAGAAATTCTGGCTGTAACTTTGCCTGGACATTTGTAATACTAACCTAGGCCATTTTGTCTTTGAGCAAAGACAAAATATCCACTGTATTTCACTAGATATTTCTTTGGATTTCTTTTTTGTGTGTGTATTCTGGAACTTGTGATTTTAACCTTTTCTGTACCCTGTGTATATTTTTTTAAATTTCATCAGTGATCCATAATTGTTAAGAATTGAATGGAATTACTACCAAAATGTGATATATTTTGTTTTGAAAGATGGGCATAATTCTTCCAGCCATAGATTGCAGGTATTTTATAATTTGCATATGAAGTACAAATATTTTATGTATATAAAATGTAGTCATTTTATACTTTTCTGAACCAGTTACTTTAGACAGGTATAAGATCTGCAGTTCCAGTGGCTTGTAAGTGTCTGTTTTGCTCTTTCTTTCACTGGAGTTTCATTTAGGGGAAGCAGAACATACTAAGCTTATTGTTATCCTGGCCCAACACAGAAGCAGTTTTAGTGGGTCTCGCTGTTCCTGCATCTTATTCACAGTGCTTTTCAGGTTTGATGTTTCAGGTTTTTCCTGTAATAGCTGATCAAAGTCTTCTACAGCAGATGGTCACACTACATCTTTTCACTAAAAATGTGGTTTCTTCTTTTTCTAAGGTCTTACAGTACCAGAAAGGGTTGTAAAAATTTTATTGCGCTTCTAATTTTAGTTACAAAGTTTGGAGATGAATTTCAAAATGCAGTAATGAGTTCTTAATCTGATCTTTCTGAATAACTTCTGTCACTCATATTTAGACACAAGAAAAAACAATTATTTCTGCTGTATTGTTCTTAAGCTACATGTAAATATTTTATTACTTTGTAAAAATTTCACTTAGATGGGATTCCCCATGTCCTTTTGTTTTTTTTCCTTCCTTGATTTTAAGTATTTTTCACTGACAATGATCTCTACGTGATCTGTCCAAAACTATAATGATGTGTTGCATAGGCATCCCTACTTTTAATTGTTTTTTGAACAAAATTCTCTCATTTTTTTTCAATATCCATTGAATTCAGTAGTGGACCATTTTCCTCTGAGCTATGACTAAAAGAGATGAAAGGATTGTCCATGTGCAGAAGCATGCACCATTTAGCAGGAGATTCTTTTTTGAGGCAAGGAATGGTGAATGACAAGCCTATGTAAGCCCCTTCAATTTTGGGAGGGTATGATTTTCCCCTCAGAGGTGTCCTAACTTGTCGCAGAACTCTGTGGGACCTGTGGGCACTGGAAACCCACTGGGTTCATCTCTTTTGACAAGGTAGTGCATGGGTTTAGGTGTGATCTGCTTTGCCTGTACAGTAATCTTTGGGATGTGCTCGAACTTTAGTGCAGTTTCCTCCTGGTGGGACCTGAAGTTGTGCCCCAGGCCACTCCCCTGTGCCTCACTTGCACCGGGGCTGCCAGGACCTCCAGCAGTTAGGTCTGTCTGTGGGATGTGCACCTGGGACCAGGACCTGGCTACAGCTTCATTCCTGGCCAAAACCAAGCCTAGCCCTGCAGTGCCAGAATGGCAACAGGTCAGACCAGATCAAAGCTGATCTCTGGGCTGGTGTCCGAGCTTCAATTCAGCTGGGAACTAACCTCTTTCTTAGCTCATGCAGAGAAGTAGCTGCCTGCTTGAGGCTTTACCCCATGCCCTGAGACCTTTCAGGCTGTTCTGTCAGTATAAGAGACTGTTTTACATCATCAGGCGTCTTGTGAAGAGACCAAATGCCCAGTTCTCTGTACCAGCTGGGAGTTATGCTCTGGGCTTCAATCTATTCCATCTTAAGTGCCATCTCTGCTTGTTTACAGTACTCTGATATCTGAAAACTGCAATTTGAAATGGTTCACTTAAGTTCTTGTGTTATGCATGGATTTGAAATCAACCTGAAAGGCAAGTGACCCAGTTTATTTGGTTGGTGCAGCTGATATTGTCACCATTTAGAAAGTGAGTGTGTTCACTGGCTCCTTGCAATTACATCCACGTTGACATGAATTATTGTTCAGAGGAGGAGTGGAATTTTGAAGTCTTGTCATCTTCAAGGATTCTGCATCCCTTCATCCCTGCTTGAGCTTGAGGGAGAAGAAAAAGCTGGTTGAATCTGTAACTGATAGCACATGCAGCAAAACATGTATTAATTGTGGCTTCAGACTGGCTGCAAGGTCCCACACCCGTGCCCAGGAAGAGTCCTGCTGACTGCACTCGCTCCTAAAACCCCTATAAACTTTTCATAAATATACCCCTATAAATGAACCTCTGTAAAGTTTCTATAAATCCAGTCTTCCCCAGTTTACCAGTCTGCATCCAGGCTGCTGTTTACCTGCTCAGATAGCACCTACCTGCCAATAACAACCCTGGTGTAGGAGCATTCTTCTTTTCTGGTTCATCTGATTTTCTTTGTTATAGTTTACTTATATAAATATTTCCATCATGGAAAACAAATTGACCTTTCACTCAGATTATCGGGAATTGCCTTGGATTCTCAAGTGGGATTTTTTGAATGCTATATCAAACTTTCTTTTTATGGTGAAAAGAAGCTATTAAAACTTTAATGTGCTTGACCTGATAGTTTAGTGTTTGTGTTTTCAAGCATGTAACACTATGTTAATGCATCTTTACTAAGAGATACAATTATTCCAGGGTTTGGATGACTGATCCATAGGTAAGAACAGGTGTTTTTTTCCTATACCTCTTCTCAGTTGCATTCTCAGATGCACCAGTTCAGCAGTGCTACTGTATCCAGCCCTAATAAATGGGAATGTTACCCTCCAAACGCAGTCACTCTGGGAGAGGCACAGAATGCCACAGAATGCTCTCGCAGCAGGTAGGTGCTAAAAGCACATGAAGACATTTAACAGTTAATCAGTCAAGCTTAATATTTATGGAAAATATGGATCATGTGACACTGTGGAATGCTTTTCTTAATTAAGTGAAAAATCAGGAATTGCATGTGTTCCGGCCAACTCCTCATGTGTTGCTGTAAAGCATGAAGATACAAGCCCTAACAAATACATTCTTTTTTTTCTGGAAACAAAATAGTCCCTAACTTCCAAAGTTAGATATATTAAAACACATAAGTAACAAAGTTGCAAATCTTGTTTAACCTTTGCTTTTTTTTTTAACAATGTATTTTTGCATTGCCATTTTTCTTGGAAATGGTTGGAGTTTGTAATTGGGGCAATCATGTTTTCAAAAGCTTGTAACTGATTTTTGTAGCAGTATTTAATGGATGGTACCTGGGAGCAGGTCAATTTTTCTCATATATCCAGGAATTTGCCTTAGTACCTCAGTTTCATAGCTGTGGAGACAGGTTGCCACCTTTGTGAAGTGGAAAATATATTTTGCTGGCCTAAGATGTGTTCTGTGTGATCACTGTAGTTATTTGAATTATGGGCAGGGCTGTTTAACTGTATGTTTTGCAGTATGTGATGTATTTTTAAAGTGACCTAAAAGTGCACTTAAATAATTAGGAGGTGGAAGTGCAATGGCATCTAAAGAAATGCTGCTGTCCACTGAATTCCTGGGAGTGCTCATTCCCAAATGTTTCTGCCCTAGATCTCTGCTCCATGGAGGGTGTGAATGACTGCAACAGAGGTATGTTATGGTGTGGGTCTGTATCACATGAGCAGAGTTTTCCTGGGTGATGTAAGTGATGCAGGTATTACAACCACTTGTCTATTCATGTTTTTTTTATGGCAGCCTGAAATGTGACAGAGCTCTAAAATTATAGATTATCACAGAAAGCTCAGTCATCTCAAAAGTATGTTGAATTGGTGCCATTCACATAGAGGAGTTCCATGGAATCATTTCAAGATCCAGCTGGGTTGTGTAGATTGCCCAATGGAGATCCAAGGCAATTTTCTTTAACTGCTTGTGTCTGTGTGATGTTCCTATGTCTGAAATTAATTCTGGTGCCTGTGACTGAGCAAAAGATACCTGTCTCTCTGAAGTTCAACTAGGCCTCAGCTTTCATAACTTAAGCAGCTACTTAGAGAAATGGGTCTTGTCTTAGTTGTCTCCATGCAGAATTTTTGTGATGGAAACAGGATTTAAGCTTGGGAATAACAGACTGATGATCATCTCTGCCCTGATTGGATCCAAGCAGGTATCACCTCATGCACAGCCACACTGCAATGTCAGCACTGCAGTAACTGAGTGTGAATTCAAGTTTTCCCAGGGCTAGGATTGGGACTGGTACATCAGATCATTGATAATGCAGACAAGGAAGGTTGTCATGCCCTAGAAGTTGGCCTGAAGTGTTGTGGGAGTTTGCTGGTGTCAGAGCCAGGTTAGAGCTTCTTGGAAACATGAGCAAGATGGAATCTTGAAACCTGGAGCATGAGAGGCTTGGGGCTGGCTGAGGCTGGGCTGTTGCTCCCCACAGGAGAAGGACAAGCAGGACTGGACCTGAGGGCAATGGGATGGTTTTTCCTCTAGTGCATTCATTGCAAAATCTACAGGCAGGTGCTAACCATGCTTGGAGTAGCAGTTTTTTCCTTTCTGTCTAGGGGTAGGGACCTTAGAACAAACCTCTTGTATCTCTCGCAAATTTGAAGTTTGTTTCTGCATAAAAGCTTAGCAGCCCTCTTCCAAAGGGGATTGGGGATCTCTGCCAAGGACTGTTTTGTATTTTGAAACCCAGGCACTGTGTGTTTCCTTCCACAGAAGTTCACATCTGTACATAATGTGGCAATATGTAACTGAAACAAGGGTGCTCCTTGGTTCTCCTACATCAAAACCCACAGGGATTAAAACTTCCCCATTCCCACACAGGCCCATGTACTCTCAGAGCATCTGAAGCTTTCTAAAAGGATCTATTACTCCAAATTTCTTGAAAACTTCCTGAAAATTAAAAATCAATCAGTTTTCTCGATCTCTGTCAAATTGTAATCTTATGGAAGTACTTTTTGTGCCCAAAGAGAAGGACTGTGACAGGAGACAAATGCAGTCATTTCCCCTGGCAGACTCATTCTATGCCTGACCTCACCCCAATGGCATTTTGAAAGTGTGGGTGCGTTATTTTGCTCAGGTGAATCACTCAAAATTACCGTTTGTCTGAAAGAGTTTATCAAAAACTAATGGGATTTTGCAGAATAAATGGCTTCGCAATTTTTCATCTAGCAGATTGCTGAGAGATGAAATGAGTCTCTGAGGTATTTATTAACTTCTGTGGGCAGCTCTGAGTATAAGAAAGGCATGTGCTTGAAACTTGCATACAGGAAGTCTTACACTCTTTGTTTATCAGTGAGGAGTTTCTAATGCACCATCAAAATGCCAATCATCTATTTGTCTGCTGCTTATAGCACTTTGTAACATAAGACTATTTTAATAAAGAATTCAAATTTTCTAAGAGTAGATTTCTAAAAAATGAGGATTTTTAGAAAATTCTTTGGGATCCTGTTTTCTGAGCAATGAGTTTTTCCTCCCAGCTTAGAACACTGGTGGATGCACAGCTCCTGAGAGGTAGGAGAAGGGTTTCTCATGGATTTGGAAGAAAATGGCAGCAACGATGCTCACCCTTCTCAGAAATTTTACAAAGCTGTTAGAATAGAGTGTCAAGTTTTGATACCAGATGTAATTATACTCTAGATGCAAGTGCATATTTAATCCTGAAGGATAGGAGTGTTGAGTAGGAGGGGTAGAGTTTGCCTGTGTGGACTACTGCAGTCTTTAATTGTGCCGGAGCAGACTAAAGCTTATTCTCTGCTTTTGTCTCTACGTGTCACAGCATGAACATGAATCAGAGTTGGTACAGTGCAAATGTGATGTGCAAATGAAATTTAATTCGTGCAAACTATGTCAATGAGAGGGAACTCACCTTTCCCAAAAGTGACTCCTCACACTGGGCTCTAGCCAGGACACTGTGTTAGCTATAGGCCAATGATTCCCAGTGTAAAATTGTGATTTGAATCTTATGCAGATTGTCAGATAGGTTTTATGGAGACAGGGATGGTATGTTTGTAATATATGCTAGACATGGCTGGACCATGATATGCTGTGCCATCAGCTAACACTGCATTAGCTAAGCCATACCATAATAAGGCCTTCAACTGATTTTTGCCTTCTCTTTACCTACTCTCATGGATATTCTCATACTGCAAGGAGCAAAGGATTGTGAAAAAGAAACAAGGGAAGATTGTGTGTAGGAAGGGAATTTCCTTCTAACATTCTGTGATTCTGTAATTTTCCATAATCACCTGTGAAAGTGGTTTACTTTTACATTTTTTTTCTAAGCACTTAACAAATAATAATAATAAAGGCCCAGACAAAAAAAAAAAAAAAAAAAAAAGCACAGTATCACTGTAAGATTGTTTTAATTTTTATGGTGAACAGAAAGACTGTTCAAAGACTGTTCAGCAATGCAAAGGAAAAGCAGATGGAAGCAGCGACTGTAAAATTTTACATTAGTTTTTAGCAGAATGTTTAATTTTTAATAGATATTAAGATCTCTTTATGGCATGTTGTAAAGGCAAAATATTTTTAAAGTAGTTTTTTGTCAAGCATTCCACAGATGGGAAGAGCTGATTGTCACTAATGAAGTGTTTTATGGCTAAGACCATTGTTGGAATAAAATTGTTGGCTACTTTTGCCTGCAGCTTCTGCATCAAAATCCCATATACATTCATTAAGTTTAGTTTCCTCCTTTCTTGCTGCTCTTATTCATTAGTGAATACTGTGGGTTCCTTTATTGCATCTTCTTCATCCTGGATCATTATAAGGTCACTAAATGTAATTTTCCCTGTGGGTGTATATTAGCTGTTCCTGCTCATTTCACAACATTGTAATTATGGAGAAACCGGAGGTTTCAAATTGTGAAAACAATTTGGTTTAATTTAGATTCAGTGTCAGCTGTAGGGGAACATCCTTTTATGCACCTACTTTGTTTGGTTTGTTTTTCACTTTGTTTTTAATAGAAAAGGACCTGGATTTACTGCTCCAATGCCTCATAGAAGGTAGGAATCTTGTGGCAGCGTCCCTTTGTTCATAGCCAGTGGGGTTTGAGATATTACTGCATTTTGAATTAAATAATTCTCCTTTCACCAGGCAAATGCAGCTGGGGTCCTGAGCAGGGTGCAGTGAAGGCGATGGTCAGTTCCCTCAAGGGCTGTGCTGTGCAGGAGGGCACTGCCTGTGCCATGAAGGAAAGGGGAGCACTGCTGCTCGAGGCCTCTTGCTCTGAGTTTTTCCTTTCCACCTTTGAGGGGGGCCAGGACCTGGCATAGGGATGGCTCTGCCCGAAGGAATTGTGTTCCTCCCTTGTGCTGTGTGCGCTGTTGGGAGGAGCAGCAGCTTCAAAAAGATGGCAACTGACTCCTCTGATTTTTGGAACAGCTACTTCCTTTCTGGTCATGCTGGCATGGGACTGATTCCCCATCAAGGGCAGCTAAGAGAGGGCTGTCCATGTTTTCCCTTTCTCAGTTTTCAGGGTGAGGGGTAGCACACCTTGCTCTGCACACGCACTCTCCATTACAGCATGTCCTCGTGCCGCTTGTACTCCTCTGGATGTCCCAAGGAATGCACAGTTGTGCTCAAGAGGGAAGGTTGCCAGCGGATGCACACACTTTATCTGATGCTGAGAGAGATGAAGAGAAGGGGAAATACACATCTTTCACTGGTCAGTGGCAGAAATGGTCCCGGCCAGGTTTAGTATTACACTGATCTCACTCACGTAGTTGGTGTTTAAACCCGAGGATGACAGGTACCCCGTGGTGCTTCTGACAACAAACAAAGCAGGTACTGAGTACAGATTTGCACACAGTGCTGCTGTTGAAGCTCAGTTGTCTCTGCCTACAGGACATCCATTATTCCAGTCCTTAGGCTCATCAGGAAAAGGCTACTGCGCAAGAGCTGCAGTTGGAACAAATCCCTGAAGTGTCTGAGGGCCATAAGCCCATTTCACCTCTACCCATGCATCAAATATGAACTCATGTCTCCAGTGACTTAACTTTCTGCACCACCGGTCTCCAGCCCTCTCTGTAATGCTCTTATTTCTGGATGGGTCACAGGGGATCCTCTCAGGCTTTTAATCTGTAGCTTATTGTTTAAAGATTTATTTGTTTTGCAAGACTACCACCAGTGATGATCACAGGCCAGCAACCATAGAAGAGAGCTGGGTAATTGGAAGTTTCCACTCTTTCCCCAGTGCTTATCTGTGATGAGGCCTGCTCTGAAGGATTCAAGTCATTTGCAAACATCATCTTAAAACTGCAGGTGCTTAATTGTTTGCAGGGGAAACGTGTAAGAGAAAATGAGGTGCAACCAGCAATCCCTTGATGGTGCATAACAGCCTTTATTTATTTATTTATTTATTTATCTATATATTTATTTAGTTAGTTATTTAGGAGTGCTTTGTTTCCATGGCTACCCTTTGTTAAGACTCCTGCTGTTTGGATCAACTTTAATTCTGCAAGTACCAGAGGGTGCAAACCAGCAGTGGGATGGTTTGGTCACAGGAGGGGATGGGAGCAAGGTTTTCCCCTGCACGTGCGTGCAGCACCTCCTGTGCTGGGCTCTGCTAAACCCTTCTCCTTCTCCCTCACTTTAAAGAAGGCAATCTCACATTTCTTTCTGTGCTTTCTTCTCCCTCCAGCAGACTTTCTCACTTCAGGGACACACTGCCACAACAGGCAAATTAATTAAGCCAAGAAACTTTAAAGAAAACACTGATCTTTTTCCCTGCTGCCAATTCAAGACAGTATAGCCAAGGGAACACTGGAATTCTTGCTCTGATCCCTCTGCTCATCCAGTGTTCAGTCTGTATCCTGCTAAAAATCTCCAAATAAAGAGAAAACCAAACCCCAACCAAAACAAAACAACCCCTGTCTCTTGGAACTGCTCCTAATTGCAAGTAGAGATATTAATGTTGATGTTTCTGTCTCATCTTTTTCCCATGATATTTTTTTTTCTTTTCTAGAGTCTTCCTTCCCCATGCAGGCAACAACACGTTGATGGGATGAAGTGTTAAATTTTGGTTGTTAGTATAGCTGTACTCACATGCCACAATCTCAGGAGCGTTGGGTTGAAGTAGCAGTTTTCTCCACAGTCACATAAGTAACTGTAATAATAGGAAAAAGCCTCTGAAAGCCTAATGGTGGTTTGATAACTGGTAACTTCTAAAAGTTTGCTTGGGTGTTTCTGTGAGTTTCTAAGTGTGTTACAGATTGACCACTTGATTCCCTCTCTTCTGTGTAGAAATTTCATGTTCTTGTCAATGGTGTGTGTCCAGAAGCAGCAGACTTCAAACCTATTCATGGGTATTTCTAACTTCTCGTTATCTCTCTCCCTTTGGAACTGATTGAATATAGCTCAGGCTGAGGCTTTCTCTCTTGTCACAAAAAGGAGCAAAGCTGCTTGCAGCCTTTCCTCCTACTTATCTATTTCTGTAGCCATGAGGTACAAGAGAAATCTCAGCTTCTATTTTCTTCAATTTTCCACTAAATTTCCTTTGAAGGTTATCTTCCCTGGAGGCTTCAACTGATCCATTTTCTTTTCATTTCCTTCCCTTTTTTTTTTTTTTTTT
>VZUA01052747.1:0-14929 GCA_013401035.1 Horornis vulcanius
TTTTTTTTTTTTTTTTTTTTTACTAGCTTTAAAAGGCATTTTTTTCTCCCCAGGGAGCACTCAGCCTTTCCAAACTATTCCCCACCTTGCCCTGAAACAAGGGGTTGGGTTTCAGGCCATTCCTTCTCCTGGACAGAAAATCACCTCTAACCTGCTAGCACTGCAAGTAGATGGGCACCACAGCCCATAACTATATTTCTTTTGTCCCTCAGTGATGTTCCTTGTCATTAAATTTCTTTTAATAACTTCAGCAGCCAGCTGATCATCCTTTTTAATGGGTCAATTTACAGACAGAGGCTGCCAGACACTCATACCAGGCAGTTTCATCCTCAGGTTTCTCATACAGTAGTAATAACTCAGCCAGGCTTGTTGCACAACTGAGGCAAATTTAAAGCATCCAGATGAAGACAGAATTCTCTGAGAGTACATTCAGCTTTGATTACTCACACAAAGTACACAAGCACTGCTGAAAGTTTCTGATCTCTGTGGATAATAACAGCTGCACTACAGCCTTTCACATCCTCGCTCCTGTCTGGCCTTCAGTTATTCATGGTATTTGAAAGGAGTAATCAGTAAGTTTATCTCCTAGATTGTGCTTGTGAGGAAAAAGGTGGAGGAATAGAGGCCAGCTGAGTCTGCTTTTTCAGAGTGAATCAGGATAAATATTCCAACTCTGGTTTCGAGCTCTCCAGCATGTTTCATGCTCCAGGACAGTCTTCCTGGCATCATTAGAGATGAGACAAGCTCACTAGGATGAGATGATCTGGATCACAGGAGCTGGATCTTACTCAAATATGGAGACAAAGAGACATACGATGCTCTCAGCAGCCAATTAGTTCAAATGAATCACGGGAACAGACCCAGCACTGTTGACGTCACCACTTTAGTGCACGAGTTATTTCTAAAGCTCTCCACACATCCTGCCAAACTGACATGACTTGGCCTGACTTTTCCAGGATCAAAAGGAGGTGGAAAAAACATCCGACACGCTTTTGGACAGTCAGGAATTCCAGCAGACCTAAAGCCTGCAGGAGCTCTCTGTAGCTGGGGAGCGCTGCCCGTGCCTGGTGCCTGACAGAGCTGGGCATCAGAGCCGTCAGGTCAGCTGGAATAAAACATCCATGGGCTGCACTGCAAGGTCTCAGGGCAGCATGATATTTTTCAGTCATTTTCATTTTACGTTTTTCATCTCAAAGTAAGTTTGTTATACCCTGAAAAATGAAGGCAAGGGGCACACTGCAACGTGGAGTGGGAAAAACTGGATGTAACTCAAACCCATAGAATGTAATTCTTTTTTTCCTCGGGTTTATGTTGAGGGTACATAGCATTAGGAAATCCTGAAAATCATTTATCCTCCCTCAATCCCACCACATAAGAAAATCCTCAAGTGGTGCTACCAATCCATCCCACAGAGATTTAATTTAAGAGATTACTGCAGTTTCTGGAGTCACTAATCTCAGCGAGATTATCCAAGGCCCAGTTGTTCCCAGTCTGGCAGGGAGCAGCAGAGTGAGCTGCACTCAGGTCTCCCAGCAGCTGAGCCTGCCACACATCTGGTTCTGCCCTGAGCTGGGAGAGAAAACCAGCACCTCACAGGAAAAGAGCTGCCAAGAAACAGCCCCAGCAACACTCAGGCCCTACTGAGTGTTTCCACTCGTGACTTTACTGCATGAGACAGGAGCTAATCTGTCATCCTGCTGGGAAGGATGCCCAGGGAGCTGGAGTATCGATAATCAATACCAATAAATGTCAGTATCTCCAGCTGCCCACCCCGTTTGAAAATGTCCTGCCTCGAGAGAAAGAGGGAGGTGGGGTAGGGCAGAAAAAGATTGTACTCTCTTTAGATACAGATGTTTATTCAGATAAGTCAACTGCAAGGTTGCTTAAACCTACTTACTACTGTAAATGTAATTTAAATCACCCAAAACGTTTCCACTGCTCAAGGAAGAGCTGTAACAATAGGAGGAAGCACTAAAGACAGTAGCTATTCTTAACACTCAAAAACACTTATTCTGATGAATAACCAAGACTTACTTATTAATGTAAATTGAATATGCCTCTGCCTCCTGGGCACTGAAGACTGTGTAAAATTAGAAGCCTTAGCGGGTTTCAGAGCATGACCTCATTTACCTCCCTGCTCAAACACGTGCCTGGTATCTGCAGGGGGCTATATCTCCCAAAAAAAGCTCTCTCTTGCTGGACACTGAAGGCAGAAAGGAGTCACAGGCACCAGAGTAATGACCAGCAAGCTGCTTGTTCACTTCCTGCAAGCACAGGGACCTATTATCCCTGCAGCCAGGTGACAGAGTGCCACACACCACCCTGGAGGAGAGGCAGGGCCACCAGTGACCAGCAGCCTGTCCCCTCTCCAGCTGCAGTGAGGGACAGCACCTCGTGCCAGCTGAGCACACACAGGGTTTCTGCAGAAATTGAATTCCACTCTGCACTGCTCATCCCCAGCACCACCTCCCCAGAGCACTCTGAACATCCTTAACTTTCACAGAAGGAGAATATGCAAAAGCTCCAGCTCCCAGGCTCACGCCCCAGCTGATTTCACAAACCTCATTTTGACTTTTGCGCGTTGGATTTTCTGTTCCCTTCTGGGAAAGGGATGGGACAAAGGAACAACAAATAGAAAGAATGCCAGAAATGCACTTTCTTACTGGGGTGCCCCAGTTCTCAGCCCAAAGATGTGATAGATTAGGTTGTCATCTTGTTTATTTCCTGCAGCATAATCACAGCAGCGGGATGGGCTCGCTGGGCTGAGCTCACCATGAGTCAGTCTGTTTGTGGGCATCCCACAGGAGCTGCTGCCCAAAGAATGCCAAGCACGCACTCCTGGGAGAAGTCATGCCCATGGCATGGCCCCACAACCAGTGCAGCTGCCAAGGCTGTGAGACAGCTCTACAGTAGCTACTGATAAGCTGGAGTTTTAGCAAGGATGGTAAGACAAGAGGAGGAGAAAAGCAGGAGTGTCCTGATCATAGCTACACAACTAAGCTGTGTGTTAAGATTAAAGGTGAAACACCTGAGCGTGGACTGTGTACAAATACAGTTTTCAAAGCAACGTTTCATTTAGGAAATGAAACATTTCAGTCAGATTTTCCTGTTTGTTTGTTTTAATAGATTTTAGCTTTTTATGGTTTTTAAAATCTCCTCATATGTTTTTATACTGGGTCAGACTAGCTTCTGAAACTACTTCAGAAATTAGCAAAGACATTCCCCATCCCTCCCCCCATTATTGAAGCTTGTCTTGTTGAATGATTACATTAAAACCTAAATCCACTCACCTAAATACTCCAAGATTCAGAGAAAAATAATTACCAAATAGGTCCCCACACAGTGCCCCAACCCACATTGCTCACTTGGGAACGAAATCCCACTGTGCCCATTTGTGGGTAGATCCACCAAACTCTGAGCAGGGGAACAGAAGGACACCTCCCTCTCCAGGGGAGTTGCATTTTCACAGATCCCGATTGCTCAATCAGTTATTTCCAAAATAAAACGAAGATTTAATACAGTCAAGTAGCAGAAGCTCTTATTTAGCAGCCAGGCAATTGTAAGTGCCAATTATTCCACTCATAAGCAACAGTTTTGTTGTACTCCAAAGTGCCATCACTTATCCTAACAGGCTTCTGTTCCACTTTGTCATCTCTTCAGCTGTAACAGGTCTGTCAGGAAGAACCCAAACCTCTCTGTGTGCAAAGAGATTGCAAGTGGCCTGTAATTTATATTTATGGGCATTCTCCTCATTTGTCCTAGAGAAGAGAGCTGGACTGCTGTTTAAAGGTTCAGAAGTGAAAAAAAAAAGTCAGTATCCACTATTTTGGCTCTGCTGGCGCCTGGCTCTGAAGTCACCACACAGAGCTTGTCTGTACTGGTTTTGTCTATAAACGATGCAACAGCTGGAATAAAACTGGTTGAGATGCTGGACCTGATTTCACAATCCAGCTCACAGCTCTTACAGAGCTATTTGTAGTCAAGAGCCTGTTAACTCATTAGAAGAGGGCTTGTTTTTCAAAAATTTTAATGACGAAGTTTAATTGCATGAGTCTTCATGAAAACCAGGACTGGAAGATGCCAGACATGATCTAGCTTGGGGGCCAAAGAGGGGATGGAGGAGCTTGCTACAGACATTCCCAAACAGCTTTGTAGTGCAGGATTTACAGGAAGAGCTCAGGGCAGGTGAGGCTGGTGGTGTAAGATCATCTCAAAGGCCAGTCAGGGATTAGAGCAGTGTCCATAAATCCCCACGTGCTGTTTGCTGTATAAAACCCACTGCTCTGGCTGGAGGGCCACACAGGAGATGGGACACAAAGTCTCAGGCATCAGTGTCAAGTGATGCAAGACAGATTTTTATGGTTCAGTTTACACCTGTGTGCAAGGTCACACTGATGCAGTGCTGGTGTCAAGGCCAAAAGAAGAAACTACATAGAACAGTCATAGAAAAAAATCACAGTCAGAACCAACTACTGAAAGAAGCAGAAATTCAACCTGCACTCACAGGTGAATTGAAAACAATGAAGATTTCATAAAAATAAACCTAAAAACACACAAGAAAGGAACTAAAATGATTGTATTTACCTCACAGCTCCGGTAATTTTGAGGAATAAACACTTCAACCCAACTAACATTCAGAAACACGTGTTTTAACCCTGGTATAAGCACCAAACCTTTGTACAATGGCCATTTTCTGACACAGGCATCACCTGGCTGTGGTTGCTGACCTGACTCCTACTCATGTTTTGGCCCCAAAAATGCTGATCCAGCTCAGCCTGATCTATGCTGGGAGCAGCCACTGGGCTAAAACAAGAGCTGCACATACGGCAGAGACAAAGGAGAGGAGGTGATGAGAACTGCTGTGCTTGCATCTCTGCAAAGGCAACCCTTAGGCAGTTCCTGATACGACAAACTCTTCAGAAGAACCCACAGGAATCGAGCTTCCAAGGTGGAAGCTGTAAATACATCACCTTATCCAAAACTCTTTCAAGCTGACCCCAGAGCATCTGCACTGCTGAGGCTCCCTGGCTGCCCACTGTGGCACTTGCACCATGCTGGAGGAGGAGGGAGGAGCATTCTCACCGTCAGATGGGAAACAGACTTCCTCACCAGCATGGCAGTTAGGGAAATCGTCAATTAACCAATTAATTAGAGAATTAACAAGCTACCATCCCACTGAGAGGGGCCTGAGTCCTTGTTTGAATTTTTTTACCTGAGGAGCTCACATAATAAAGCTGGCTTCACAGTGCACATCATCCTGGAACTGGGAGAGATCCAATTGAACTGTGATGCCTGGCTCAGTGTCAGAAAAAGAACTTTTATGGGGTTAAATGATATTCATAGACCCCCAGCTAGCAGCTTCTTGACCTTTACAAAGACTGTTTGCTTTGCTAACAATGAGGTGATGCTAATCCTTTACAAAACTGCACAGATCACACTGGCAGAATTCACAAGAAAGCAGCAATTCCTTGATCTCATTTATCAATTGCACTCCCCAGTTAGGTGTCCTTCCATCTAACACATTATTACAGCTGGAATGAGCCTTGCAAAAAGCCATTCCCCATGAAAGCTTTTTCCAGGGTGAGTGCTGGTATTCCATCAATGCTTGGGCTCTCCCAGGGGAGCTGGCAGCAGTCTGTGCTTGCTGCAAACCCTGCACACATCCGGCAGCTTCACGCCTGCTTCACACCAGCCAAGGCAGCACGGAGTGAACGAACTCTGAGACTCTGGGATGAGGGATGTGGCTCCAAGGGCTGCTCCCAGGAGGGATCCTTCCCCTTACTCAAAGGAAACACAGCAGCTAAATGCAGCTGTTAGCTTTATCTAGTTTTACCCTGCTTGTGCACAGGCTGGAGGGAGGCCAGGGCTGAGGAATGTTTGCCCCAAACAAGGGGCTGGGAGATCAGCTGCAGGGATGTATATACTGCCCTGCATGCCTCCCCTTCCTCTGGGAGACACACAGGGATTTCCTTCCACTGTGTCAGCCCCGCTGTTTTCAAACAGGAACATTGTCCCAGCTTTACCTTGACCGAGAAAAACAACTTTCATCAGCAAAGCTGTATTTGTTTGTTGCCTAAAGAGGATATCCTTCCAGTTCCATTATATATTGGCCACCTGCTATGGGCTTTGCAAGAGTTCCAGGCTCCTGCTCGCTCAGGGGCTTACACACAAGAAATTCCACCTTTATTTCCAGTGATCATCGCTTGAAATCTCTAACTCAGAAATGAGAGGAAAGTGCAGAGGCAAGGGAGTGAAGAGTACTCCAGATTTGTGCCTTTCCAGTGTTTCTTCAGTTACAATGATGCATCTTCCATGCTTCCCTAGGTGACCCAAGCAGGGATAACTGAGGAATATAAAATAACTCTTGGCCAGCAGCCTCCTGTCAGGGCTTTTCCATGCCCAGGCTGCCCAGTTTGCCACTGCTGAAGCACCAGTGTGTAAGGCCAGCAGGCTGTTGTCACTTCCTGTGCTCAGGCTCCACCACATGATGGGAGTGTGTATGTTCACACCCCACAGACCAGAGCCACCACCTTCACTTCAAGTTATCACAGATGGCCAAAATTCCATATTATGGAAGAACTAAACAAGTTTCAGAGAACTGGTGAATTCATAATGGGCTTGCCACATGTTATGCAGGAAGATTCAGGGGACCTGAAACTTTTCCCTCTAAAAATTTAAAAGTATGGGAAAGCAATGCCAGAATGTTGTTTGTTCTAAAAGGTCCCCAGTGGGGGTTGCCCTATTATTTTTCTGTATGATCAGAGCAAAGTTCCCTTTGCACACAGCTGGCACAGAATATTTAGTGAGAAAGATCCTCATTCTTACAAGAGACACAGATTTTAATAGCTCAGCAGTCCAGGCACTGGCAGCCCTGGGGGCTGATGGAATAAGCCATGCAGATGGAAACAATTATTTAGAAAGGGAAGGACTCCTGCATGCATGGAGCAACATCTCACTAAAACTGAAGCCTCCCACCAACACATTCCAGACTCCTGGAGTAATCTGCTTTGGGGAGTATGCTTTAAGCTACATCAGCTTTTGCATTTCTTTCTCCAATCTTAATTGCAATCACAAAACATACTCCCCTGCAAACTGACCCAACGGTCTGACCAAACAGCAACAAATACCAGGAAATATTACAAACATCTGAATCTCAAACCAATTTAGAGAAACAACTCTTCAAGCAACAAGTTCTGACTTCAGACAAGCTTTTCACTACACAACACACCTGGAAGGACTTACCCACCCAATCAACAACTGTGTAATGGATGACTTACACCTAAAGGCTGTGGAATAAATAGTGAATAAATCACACAGGCTGTACTCAATACATAGTTCATCAAACTGAAGTGCTTTACATAAATCAAAATCACGAGTCTTGGAAAGGAACAGAATTTCCAACAGCACTAATTGATTAGAAATATCGAATTAAGGGTAGTCCTTTCAAGCCAGCTGCATAAAGAATATTTCATATAATAAGTGCAGGAGAAAAGTAACTCCAGCAGGTTTCAATTAAGCCAGTTGCCATATGGATTTTGCATCCACAGCAGGAAGGCTCAAACATCATGTCACAACTAAGATATTTTTATGTCTCCAACTGAAAGCATTTAAACTGCTTGGAATAGAAGCATATGGGCCATAACATCACCAATTAAGAAAATATTTTGCTGAACTGGGAGCCTAAGAGGCGTATTAAACTAAAACACAAGATATTGTCGGTCAGGTATGGCAGTTCCTAACTTTCAAAGGATATAAAAAGCTGAGAGTGAATTGCATGCATGCCCTAGTGACCTCCTTACCCAAAAGAGAAGATCCCAGTGCAGGTCACACAGTGATTTTAAAGGAGGCCCTGAAGGGGTGGGGGCTCCTTTGCTCTGCAGAGAGGGAAGGGCACTGCTCCTGGAGCAGTTTACACCATCACAAGCACAAGTGAGGGGTTCCTCAGGTCACCACCTCAGCCGACCTCCTGCTTCAAGCAGGGTCAAACACAAGGCAGGGCAGGGCTCTGAAAGCTTTGGCCACTTGGGTCTTGTTAAGGACTGAGGTGCCAGCACCTCTTTGGGCTCCCATCTGAGCACTCCAGTGAGAGAGATTTTCCTTAAGGCAAGCTGGACACTCACCCATTTCAGTTTATAAAGCTTTGACAAATAATACAACTCCATCCAACTAATCAAAGGTGCTGTCAAGTGGGAAGCAACAGTTATGATTTTTCCTTTCCATATTAAAAAAATGACTTAAAAAATGTGTCTTGATTAACCCAAGAGCTTGGCTGCTGCTGCGCCCTCTTGGGATCTTGAGCCAAACCTTCAGTGTTATTTTTCTTCATACAGCTTGGACCCAAAATCCCCAATTCCTCCTTACTGGAAACAGATATCAACCGAGTTAAATCATCCCATGACTCCTGCAGGAGGATGTAAACAGCCACAGCTCACCCAGCTGTTACTCAGAGAGGTCCTGCTGACAAGTTAGGGATCCCCACATGCTGCAAGACCTTCAACATGCTTTGACACAGTGATTTGAGATAGGTTTATCACTTAAATCCACCAAAACACATTAGGTCACTTCAGTTTACACTAGATAAGGGTTTGGGTGTTTTTACCAACATCTTCCAGAGTTTTGAGCTCAGAGGAGAAAGAAATTGTTATCTATGTTTTTATACATACAATGCTTCCCAACAGAGTCTTAATGTTTAACAGACCCCACCCCTGCGACGTGCCTGCAAAGTAAAGGCTTCACAAACAAGAAGGGGGGAAAAAAGAGAGATTAAGTGATGTGCAAAAGGTCACAAAAGACACACAGTACAGTTTGGCACACAGAAATGCATCCTCCACCTCCCAGGAGGCTTAACTTCAGCCAAAAGGAGCTACCAAATTACAACTCTCACTAATGCTGTGCTCCAAAGTGTTCAATCCAGGTTTTGCTCTCTTTTCAGCTGAGAAAAATTCCTGCTTGCTGCAGCATGGAAGAGCTCTGGGACAGAAGCTGTTGGATGCATGTGAGAAATGATGCACCAGGTGAACGAGAGACCCTCAGGTGAATTAAATCCAAAATTATTTGTGGTCAGTGTAAACAACCACACTGGCAGGAGCTCCACTACAGCATTCAAGGCTGCAAACTCTCGTGCTGATGCCCAGGAAGCAGCTTTTGCACACAACAGCAAAAGGAAACTAGAACACAAAGTCATGGATGCTATTGAAGCACTTGCAGAGTACAAGGCAGCTGCAAGGTCATGCCTCATTCCTGCTGGGAGCTCCAAATGCCCAGCAAAAACAGGGACAGGCATTAAAACATTACAGATTCAGGGAAAGGAAACATTTTAACAAATGTGGAGCACAATACAAAGCCTACAGGGTTCAAAGTGAGACCCCTCATCTGTAGGTCTGTGTCCATTCTCCAGGCCAGGTTTGCACATCATCAACCTCTTACAAGAGACACTGACCCACAGCAGAACCAAAATGCCCTTTCTATACTATTTTTAGCTCAATTCACATACAAAACTCTTATTCTTAGCAGCCAAATATTTATTTGTGCATTATTTCTCATAGCTCAAAGACAGGAAAACCAGGTTTGAACCACTAGTGCCATCAGCATAGCTGTGGTACTGGGGAATTCTGCAGGAACTAGGAGTCCTCAAAGTAGCTTTCTCAAGCAGGTTTTTGCAAGCTGGCACCAACCTCCCTGCTGTTACAGTGACACTGCCAGGGACAGCCAGCCCAGCCAAGTTAAAGCTATTCTGAGTGTATTTACACAGACTAAAAACTACACAAAGCATACACTCTGGTGGCACCAGGCTTCAGAACATCACCATGCAGCACAAGAAGCAATATTCTCCCAGACCTTTAGATTGTTTATTTTCCCACCTCAGTTAATCTACTTCTTTGCAGCGATGGTCCCAGTGTAACATTTTTAACTCAAACTGTGGCATTCTGGCAACTACCTCTAGATAACAGGGTTTCTTTCTGAACTGAGGTTAACAGAGTCCAAAAGACTCAAGGATCCCATAGAACAGGAGGCATCATCCCCAGGGCTTCAGCTGCAATATCAGAGGCATCCCCAACAATGCAGCTGCAAGTGAAGCCTTTCTTGCCACCGTGTTTTAAGTGCACATGGTGGAAAAGGTAAAGAGAAAAACCTTGACACTACCAGCAAACGTCCTTCCCGCTGGCTCAGGGAAGACAGCTTTGAGATGTCAGTACAGCCAAGACAATAACCCCTTCCCCAACGGGGCAGAAGCCAAATTCTGCGGGAAAAGCGACAATTCAGCACTGCACGACCGTGGATGGCATCCAGACCCGGAGCTGCGGGGCACAGCCGGCGCCCCGCAGCAGCGCCGAGCATCAGCGCACCTGGAGGGATCAGAGCCCACCCGGAGCGGTCAGAGCCTCCCTGGAGAGGTCAGAGCCCACCCGGAGCGGTCAGAGCCTCCCTGGAGGGGTCAGAGCCCACCCGGAGCGGTCAGAGCCTCCCTGGAGGGGTCAGCGCCCACCTGGAGCGGTCAGTCCCACCTGGAGGGGTCAGTGCCCACCCGGAGCGACCAGCGCTGCAGACCACGGCCGAAGAGGAGGAGGAGGAGCAGCAGCAGAGAGCGGGGGGTTCTCCCTGCTGACCCCGCAGCTCATCACCCGCTGGCCGGAGCCGCCCAGGGCCGGGCGCGGAGCTCGGCGGAGGCGAGAGCAGGAGAGGAGACCCTTCTTCCCTCCGCCCCCGTCCCGCCCCTCCGGAGCTCGCCCCCGCTCCCCGCCCGCTCCCTCCGCATCTGCCGGGAGCATCCAGCCCTTCCCGCTCGCCGCTGACAGGCGGGGGATCCCCGCTGGAGAAGACTCCCGAAGCTCCCTCCCGGGAGAGGGGGATGTCCTCGGCAAACAGCGTTTCTTTTTTCTTTTGTGTTTTCCTTTCTAAAGAAAGAAGCCGCGAAAATAAAGATGCTGGCAAACAAGTTTTATTTAAGAGCATGGACAAATATTTGGCCACGCGGGGCTCAGGGGATGGGGAGGGAAAGGCAAACACAACCGGGGCAGGTTTCATCGTTTTTGCGGGCTGGTGTTGTACAGCGTGCCCGTGTCAGGCTCTGGAGAGGCGGGCACCGCACACGGGCAGCACAAATGATGATTTCACAGGCGGCAGCGTGTTCATTGGATTACTTTGTATTTCAGATCCTCTCGAAAACAAAAGAGTGTGCTGAACGCGTGCATCAACACAAGAGCACACAGCTGCTCTGTTCAAAGCAGCACCTCGATAAACCCTTTGGCTACAAGACGATGGCTCCTCTCAGGCTCCTCACCCTCCTTGTGGTTCCAATAAGTGGTTAAATCAAGCTGTTGGTGAGTGCCTCTCTAGGCTGTAATCTACCTTACATCAGCCTGCCAGCTGTGCTGAAAAGCAAAGCCTGGACGGAAATCAGGGACATGCATGCTCAGGATCTGCTGAGGGCTTAATTATTTCTTGTTAATTGGAGGTAGGCCTGCTTCATTTCTTAGACCTGAGTGTTGAAAAGTGATTTCCTACTTTGAGAACTGACAAGTTGCAGATGAGAAAAGTGCTAATTGGACTCTGAGTATAATAATCCTGTGGCTGTATTGCATTTAAAATCCAGTAGGAGCTACTACAGAGAGAGATTGCTTTGATCTTATTTATTTGAAATCAAAGATTAGTGTTGATGAGTAGAAAATATCCCTGGTGCTGGTGGAGTGCTTGGTCCTTTATGAAAAAAGGAGCTTATCCCTCTGAGGTGGGAGGGGAGCAGAGTGGACAAGAAATTGGCTGCTGTCATCCATTTCACATTCAGGCAGTCAACACTCTGAAAGCAGCTGTGGTGAGCTGAGTAGGTGCTGATTTAGTCTTGAGTGGGTTTCTTTTTCAGAGAACTCCCCTCCTGCTGCTGTGCTGCAGTAGCTGTCACCAGACTACGCCTGGACTGCCACGGGACCCCTTGCTTTATTTTCACCCTGAGGTGGCTCTCTGAGGTTGGCTCAGCTGCAGTTTCCTCCCCAGGACTGAAAGCAGCAGTCCTCTGCTCTCCAGCCTCAGGGAGCCCAGGATTTTCCCAGCTTTTTCACTTAGCAAAGCAAACATCTGAGCCAGGTAGGTAACCAGATAGGAGGGCAGCAGGAGAGTCCTCAGGATGCTAAAGGTCTGCAGCAACAGGCAGACAAAATTCCAGGTGAGAGAAGAAAGCAAGGCACACAACAGCTGGGGAAGAAAAGGAGGAACAGAATTGTCACTGCTGTGATGTCTTTGGAAAAGGTTCCATTTTCAGGGGGATATTCAGGATTTGAAGCCACCAGTGCTTGTTCCCTTCCCTCGCCCACCCAACACAACCAACAAATGTTATGTCCTACAAAAGACAAGTTCAAGCTGCTGTGTGCAAGTCAGTAGTTGTACATATGAGGAATTCTAGGAGGCACCCTAGACAAGACCAAGCTCATTGTTAGCTTTTGAAAAACTATTAAATTAATGAATGTTAAATAAATTCTTATTACTCTGATTTGGTACCGCCTTGGTGGTGTTAATGGTCTTAAAAATGCTTTCAACTGAGGTATTGCTGATGCCATGCCAAAGCTCAGCTTCAGAATGTGTTAGGCAAGTAACTGCAGCAGTTTAAGGCGCTTCCAGTCCTTGGCTAGTCCAGCCTAAGCAAGGCTAGCACTGCAGCAGAACTGCTGGAAGGAAACGTGAGTACCTCACTTGCTGCAGCTCAAAAATCCCAGCGATGTCACTGAGCAGACAGGGCTGGGAATAGTGACAGTGGAGGCACAGATAGTGACAGTGGAGGCACAGAGCAGCTTTCCTTTGTGAGCCCCTTCTGCAAAGGAACAGACAGTCAAGGCACAGGGAAAGAGGAGACACACAAGACATGAAGCTCTTCCACTACTTGAAATTTATCTTTTGGGATTTGTGTAAAGCCTAAAAGGATTAGGGTTGCTGTGTTTGCAAAGAGACTTTTGGCCTCAGTTCTTGTTGAGCAAGTGAAATACATCTTATTTTCAGTCACATGCTCCACAGTAAGAAATCTGAAGCAACTTCTGAAAATATGTAATATCAGCCATAAATACCAGGAGAGTTTCTACACACGATTGAGTTAAACTTCTTATCTTAGAGGAATAAGTAGCAAATTTTGCCATTTTAAATACAGTTCTCAAGGACTTTTAAAATATGCATATGTACCTTTAAATATTTATACACACGCATATTCATGATAGTCATTCTGCACAGCTTTGTGTTACCTTTAGCTCGTATACAACAGGAGTCATCGCAAGCAGAGAAGGCAGAAAATAAAACCTCCTGTTAGTTATTAACCCAGCAGAAACCAGTCTTGGAGATTTGTCTTGCCCAAGAGGCCTCTGAGTCAGGCAGAGGTGAAAGGAGTCAGAGCTGAGGCACAAAAGCAGTAGATATGCAAGGAGGCAGCCTGGTCCCACTACTCACCATCAGGATGTTATAGAAAATGCTCTTTTCAGCATGGGAATATCTTATCTTCTGCCTCTGGGACCAGCTGTTTGAGGTCACAGCAAGAAGATTTTTCTTTTGGCTTTTAGGATTTGAGCTCAGATAAGCAGGCTTGGGCCTCAGTCTTCCCACAGTGCCACTGGACTGTGACTCCTCTTGCATCTCTGTACTGGATGCATCACTCTGGTTTTCTTCCCCTGTTAGCTCATCCTCAGAGTCAGAATCAGGCTCATCAGGAGATTCTTTCTTAATCGTTTCTGTGCTGGGCATCTGTGCTAGAAGCAGGTTTAAAAAGAACATGTAAAACATAATAAAGGTATGTGACCTTTTTTCCATGGCTGCAAGACTAGCACATTCCATCTAGGAGCTGGACAAGGTTCCTCTGAACTTTTTCCAGCAGAAATAAAGGATTTTTCAAACCAAACTAGACAATAAAAGGCCTTTACAAATGTTTAATTTTAACTAATTAGCTCTTCATCAGCAAAACACTTCCTTTTTACTTGTGCTTCCTGTAAACTAGGATGAAAGACGTGGATATGACTGAATTGGTTAGGAAGTTATTAAAAAGTGCACTTTTATTTTTATCTCTTAGTAACTGAGAAAAGCTTTAAAGTTCTTATTCTGTAAATATGCTGGTATGTAAAAATTCAGTCATGTGTCTAGTCTTACTGGTTAAAATGCAATTTAGAGTGTTTGTGGAAACACTTGGAGGCCTGGTGCTAAGAGCAATCACTACAGGGCCAGAAATTGTGAATGTAAATGGAGCAAGAATAACCTGAAAAATCTCCTTCAAAACATCACGAGAATTACTGTGTCCAGACAAAAGCCTGAGCAGTCAACTGCAGTGTAAGGATGTGGCACAGCTATGTAAAATAGATATTTTGTCACTGATTTTGAACTTCCTCAGCAGGGATTAGATTTTTTCTCCTGCATTAGAGAGCAGTAGCAAGGCTTTATCCTCACGAGTGCAACAACAAGCTTATTACTAGTCTAAACCAAAGCCTGTTGTTGGTTGCTGACATGTTAGAAGAAAGGATCAGGGATGGATTGGAAAAACAAACTGGTAAAATACACAAATAAATGAAAATGCATGTCTTGCTCCTTTCAAAACTTTCTATCAGCCTCAGCATAAAAGAATTCCTTACCAGCTCCCCCAATTAAACCCTCCATGCCCTCCCAAAAAGGAGGAGAGGTGCAAGAGAACTTTGAGGCCAGAATTTAAAGTGTGAAGAATTAGAGGATTAGGCTTGCTTTCTGGGGGATTTTTGAAATAGAAACCTATAAAAATTACTTGTCCTTTGTCTCTCTAAATCAAATTACCACTGATAAAAAGGGAGAGTGTAAGAAGGGTAAGTAGCAGTTTGGCTATCTTATAAGCATTTTTAACAGAAAAGCATAGTAATTTGTTTGGTTTTTCTATATGCTACCACCAGTACTAACAAACCTTCAGCTTCCTCCTGTGACAAGTGGCATTAACCTAAAA
>VZUA01052779.1:0-12733 GCA_013401035.1 Horornis vulcanius
TTTCCTCAAAGGAAAGGTGCTCCATCCTTCTAACCATGTTAGTGGCCTCATCTGGATTCACTCCAACAGATGCAATAGAGCACAGTATCTTTCCTGGAAGACCCTCCTATGTATGTCTTGCAGTGAACATGGTAACTTCTTGGTTATCCTCTTGCCCAAACATCTAAGACCACAAAATAGGTTTGTGCTGCTGCCACTACCAGTAACTGTAACACAAAAAGATTGCCATCAGCATCCTGAATTTGAACCACCACTGGCTTCAAGGTGCCTCACAGCATACAGAAGATTCCCTGCCTCCTAAAGCTGCCATGAGATGACTGTGTCCCTGAGAAATGCTGAGTCCTTTAGTGAGAAAGCATTTCCATATGGCATTCTGCTCAGAGGCATAAGATGCTTCTCTCTGGTGTAGCCTCTACATGTTCTGGAGCACATCTACAACAAAGAAGACTTTGAAAGTAAAAGCTCTGAAGAAGTTGGAAGATGAGGAAGGGTCTGTTAAAGGTTGAGTGCTGAAACCAGGTTGCAAGTAGATTACAATTATTTAGGAATTTTAAGTAAAGCTAAAGGCAAGGATGAACAAATACGTGGTCAGAATGACATAGAGATAGAGGTTTGTAAGGATTTGAGAGTTGCATGCAAAGGGATGATGCAATGTTGAACACTTTCATAAGGTGAATGACCTGAAGGATCTGGGTGGTAAATGGGTTGTATGGGTATCTAGGGAGCCACATTCTGGTAGGTTTCCTGGAACACATACAGAAAATTTCCTCCAAAAGAAATTTAAATAAAATGCACCAAACCCACCTTGAGACCAAAGAAAAAACAGAAATCAACTAAAAATTGTAAGGGAGTTCTCACACACACACAAACACATAAAGTATCTCTCAGAGTTAAGTTGCTAAGATAGCTGCACACTAAAAGAAATATGGACGTGAAAGGAGAGCCTACAAAAAAAGTCAAACATTTGAATTTAAAGTTTGAAAATAATTAGCTAAATTTTGAACTTGGATCCAAGTGACAAGCTATTAATTTAATGTGAATGAATCCTTCTCTAAAAAGAAAAAGAAATTAGGGAAACATGAAGTTTGGTAACAACTGGGTGGAATGAGAGACAGTGGCATGATCCAACATGAATAAAAAAGGCCCTCATGCAACAATTTCTCTTTGAATAACCAACTCTTTCAAGGTGGGAAAGAAGATAAGGTATTATGATTTGCATAAGAAAAGTTTATCTTTAAGGCAAAAATAAAGGGAAATGCAAAATAACATAAACTTGTTTATAAAAATATTTATTATATTTCAAGAACTATACCCTATCCCCTTCTCAAGACACACCACTCAAGCATTTATTTTCAATAACCAGTAAAAAAAAAGTGATTTCTGAAACAAATATGTTCCATGAAAGCTAAAAATTCATTCCAAATAATAATTTTCCCTTTTGGTATATGTGGGTGAAAACATATTTCTTTGCTAACTAGCACAAAAGATGTGAAATTAATTAGCTTCCAGCCAAAGTGAATAATTAGGAAACCTTGGTGACAATTAATAACAATTGGCTGTAATGAAATATTCTCCAGCTGTATTGCTTACTAATTAAACTTCATGAACTGAATATTAATATATAGCTGTAATAGTGTTCACGTTGCAACTATAGAAGACCTGTGTTCACTCTCCTATTAAGATAATTCATCTGATATGCAATACCTATTTCCAGTTTCTATAACCACACATATGAAGAATTCAACGTGTCTTTCAAAAAAGGTGATGTGCAAAAAATATCATCATATGAATAGTGTACATAAGTTCTGCCATACAAAGATAAAGTTTTACTTTCCAGTTAGTAAAGCTATTACAATCCAAGTATGCTGCTTTCACTCTGATTTTTTTTCACCTTTTACAGAATTTGAGGGTAGTCAGATGGAGAAGGTTAATCAAGGGATCAAGGGAATTTGTGTGAGATCATAATTGTTTTGAACAGGGAAAGGTGCAGGCACAAAAAAAGGACAAAATTCTTAGATTACAGCACAATTTTTAGATTAAGGAAAAGCTGGAGATATTAAAAGGATTGCTCACATATTCTCATTTCTATCATAACAGGCTTAAGAACAAGAAGTACATGACATACATATATATGTCATATATAAAAAGTCATGTTTAAGAAAAGTGTAAGACAAAATGGAGGAACTGTACTGAACAAAAACACACTGCGCTCTGTTGGGCCGTATGTTGATTGATTATATCCAGATGAACAAGTTAAAGTAATCTTATTCTTCTGTAATATGGTTAAGAAGAGCCTTTATACAATGTGTCAAATATAACATAAAAGATAAACTATCTGACAAAAATATTCCTGAGAGTATATTAGTCCTAAAACAAATGCTGTAAACATATAGCAGAGGCAATACTTACTGCTTAGTTGCGCCAATTGCACTCACTTCAGTTTATTAAAATTGATATGAAATGACATCTTGTTTTTCTGATAGTACTTTAATGCAATTCTGTTGAATGATGTAGCTGTTGTGTCTTGGCACTGGCCAAATGCCAGGCACCCAGGATAGCTGATCACTCACCCTCCCCTGCCACAGCTGGGCAGAGGAGAGAAAACGTAACAAAGGGTTCATGAGTTAAGGAGTGGGAGAAAGCACTCCAAGAGCAAAATAGGGTCAACTTAGAGGTAAAAAGTGAATTTATTACTAGCAAAATTCAGAGAAGGATAATGAGAAGTAAAATAAGGCCTTAAAAATACCTTTTCTTTCTCCAGTCCCTCCCTCCATCTCACCTACCCCGCAGGGAGACAGAGCATGGGGGTTTTGGTTAGTTCATCACCCAAGATCATCTTCCACTGCTCAGGGAAAGAATTTCTTCCCTTGCTATGCCGTGGGGGTCCCTATCCATGGAGACAGTTTTCTGTGAACTTCTCCAGCATGGTTCCAATCCCGCAGGAAGACAGTCCTCCCAAAACTGCTGCAGCGTGGCTCACTCATCAGCTGGGTGCTGTTCTCCAAATGCAGGCTGCTCCACCCAGGGAGCAGGGGTCCTCTCATCTCCCACTGGATCACAGCCTCCTCCAGGCATCCACCTGCTCTGGTGTGAGCACCTCCCTCTTGGGCTGTGGGTGGATCTCTGCATCCCCCATGGATCCCCAGGGGCTGCAGGGGCACAGCAGCTTCACCATGGTCTCCACTGTCGCGGTGCATGGTTTCCCGGCTGAGCAACAACAGGGATGCGACAGGCCCCCTGGGAGCTCTGCAGGTCCCAGCTATTGCAGGTCTAGCACAGGAACAGAGAACAGCAACACGGGACTTGGGGTGGAACACAAAAAGTTTATTCAACTCAGGAGACAGACCCCAAGGACCCTTTACAAAGCCCTTGCAGAGGATTTTATTTCCCTAATGAAAGGGGAGGGCTTTGGGTTGAGAACCAATGAGGACAAGGTTAGGGAGGAGTTTCAGGTGAGGTGACGTGGATGCACAGCCAATGGGAAAAGCAAGGGGAGGAGAGAAGGTCACGTGGACCAATGGGGCATCGAGGATTAGGGGATTTCCCAGGCGGGGATTAGGGTAGGGGTTGTCCCACAGGGGACACAGATGAGGCAGGTTATGGAAAAGGAGGTAGGGATAACATAAGATTGACAACGAAATCAGGGGTTTCCTGAACTTAAGGGAAGACTGGGTTAAACCACAATGTAGGAAAACAGGGGTGTCTTGAGTTAAATCAAATTTGGGTAATACAAACAAATGCAACATAAAAACACAGCACAACATTTCACCATGGCCTGTAGAGGAGTCTCCGCTCCAGTGCCTGGAGCACCTCCTCTGCCTCCTCCTCCACTGAACTTGGCGTCTTCATGTTATCTGTCATGCGTTCTTGCCTCCTCCCCTTCTCTGGCTGGAATTAAAACTGTGTGCCCCACTTAGTTTTGATTTTCTTTTTAGATGTTATCACATATGTTATCACTTTTTAAATATGTTACCAACCTTTCTCACTGGCCCAGTTTTGGCAAGCAGCATATCCATTTTCAGAGCTGTCAGGGATTGGCTCTGGTGGAAGCTTCCAACAGCTTCTCACAGAAGCCACCTCTGTGACTTCCCTACTACCAAAAACCAGGCCATGCAAAACCAACACAGAACTCAATTTTCTTTATGCATTTGACCACATACAATGACAACAGTGATATATTAATCTCCCCAAAAATAAATCCCAAAAATAAATCCCGAAACAATTAAAAAACAGTTTGCATATTTCAGGGGATTGTGAAAAATACTTTAAATACTCTTAAACACACATTCAAATTCAGACTGCCATCTTCAAAAAAAAAAGGTGTTTTAATTGATAGCAGCATATTTCCATTTTTGAGAAAAATCAGCATTGGCGCAATACCGTCACAAAGGAAACACAGTGACCACAGCGGAGTCAGAGCAGGAAAAGAGGAAGTTTAAATTTTTCTTTCAGCTTTTATAGATTTCTAGAAAAGAGACCACATTGGAAGACTGAGGTTCAACCTCTTCGCTTCCACTGGTCTGAGAAAGTGTCTATCAATTGTCCCTCCTACAGAAAAGAATGTAAACAAGATAGATATTAACAAAAAACATTGCTTTGTTTACATGAGAATGTGTGACAAAATTCTGACTCCAATTTTGAAGGCTGAAAACCAGCGCGACACAGCATGTATTTGGTTCTTATGGGATTTATCAGAGTATTCATATCAGTACTAAAGCATTATCACTGCTACTGTATCAGCTGGCTGATGTGAAGATGAGTGTATGGCACTGCAGGAACATGAGATTCTTGGAAGCTTGGGAAATTTAGAGCATTTATTTAAGAAAGAAACTTTTTTAAGTTGAGTGTAGTCAGTATAGCCCCTGGTGTTTTCACTCTACTATCTTCTTGCACCTGAAGTTGGAACATTCCTCTTCAGTTTATCAGTATGGGGTCAATTAATTATGGTAGTAGGTTCATACACATATACAGAGACATACTTGGAGCCTTAAATAATTTTTACTTCCCTTTTTATACCCTCTTTTAAGCTGTCATCATTGTTAATGTAAGATATTTAAAGTGTTATGGTACATATATTTTCAAAGCATTGAGAGGGTCTGATTTAGAAATAAATGTATTTGGGAAAATTAACCTCAAACCATCCACACTCTAATTAGTCAGTCAAGAGTAGTACATGCAAGGTGGGATTTTTTGTTACTTTCTTTTTTATTTTCCTAGTGTCATAAAAAACCTCATGGGTTGGTAGTTCCAGGAAAAAATGTGGCATCCCGTGTTCCACAAAATGCACTGTAAACCCTGTGTCAAAAGGGAACATAGGGTCACTGCCTCCTGCCCTCTTAATGACTATAAATGTACTAATGCCATGGAATAGAAAAGGAAAAGAAGACTTCTTGGAGCAGATACTGCCAGAAATAGGCTCCTTTGCAGGGAAGGCTGAGTACAACAGGCTTAAACCAGGACCCCTGTATGGGTGCAATACCGTCACAAGGGAGATGCATTGACCACCATGGAGTTGGAGCGGGAAAAAAGGAAGTTTATTTTTTCTTACAGCTTATATAGATTTCTAGAAAAGAGATCACATTGGAAGATTGAGGTTCAACCTCTTCAATTCCACTGGTCTTAGAAAGTGTCCATCAATTGTCCTTCCTACAGAAGGGAATGTAAACAAAACAAAGAATTCTGAAGAACATTGCCTTGTTTACATGAAAGTGTGTGAGAAAGTTCTGACTCCAATCTTGAAGGCTGAAAGCAGGGTGACACCCCTGCAAAACCTTTATTCTGATGGTCTTAGAACCTTTGCAGAATTCCTAGCTACTTTGGATATCAGCTAATCATAACTCACTGATTTGTCGTTTTCTTTTTTTGTGTTTTACTGAATGTAGATATGAGTCATGTCCTGAGTTAACAAAAATACCAGTGTACCTGAGAACGTTTCATGGTGATAAGGCTGTGTGCCAAGCTATGAACCAAGAATGATATTTCTTTGCAATTCCTAAAATTTAGTTGAAAAATAATATCAACAGTATGTGACGCTTTTGCTCCTTTGTAGATCCTACTCCAGACTCCAACAAGGCGCTAGCTAGGATAGTGGCTGGTTCCAAAACCCTTTTCTATGTTTGGTTGGTTCCAGTTTAATCCTCCCTGAAGCCTGCCCTTCAAAGTGTAATCCCTTCCTCTAAGCTGTCAATCCCTGATAAATCCCCACCCTAATGTCCAAAAGTACTGTTAACCCCTCCTTCTCCTGCCCTGTTTTCTTCAGCTGGAGTCTCGTCCGGGATTGCCACACACAAAGAAGACCCCCAGACAGGACGGCTGCCTGCCTTGAGGAACCCTTGGGAATCGCTGGTGACCCCGGACCCCGGGATCAGCGGAGGATCAGCAACATGGAGGAGTGCTGGATTGGTGAGAGAATCTGGTGGCGGGAGTAGAGGCAAGCAAGTGGGCGAGTGAGATGGGGGCTGGTAGCTCAGACCCTCGAAGCAAGTGTGGTCCCCTAGTACCACGGTTCCAGACTCCCGTGAGGGGGCTGGCTGGGAACAGGGGGAAGCTAGTGGGAAAAGAGAGAGTGAGGCACCTCCAGGGGACAGAGGAACCCCCCACACCAAGACCCCTCCGGGTAGTGTAGGTTAGGGTAGAGGGGTTACACGCAGTCCCCCAACGGAGCGTCAGAGAGTCCAAGCGTCGGGCGAGGCGCGGGGGCAGCAGGAATCAGGCAGATCCCAAATTTGAGAAGGGGTCAGGTAGATCCTAAATTTGAACCTCTTCATGTAGGAGAGTCTGAGCTTCAGGCGAGGCATGGGGGCAGCAGGGATCAGGTGAATCCCAAATTTGAGAAGGGGTCAAGTGGACCCTAAATCCAAACCCCTTAATGCTGGAGAGTCCGAGCATCGGGCGAGGCACAGGGGCAGCAGGGATCAGGTGGATCCCAAATTTGAGAAGGGGGTCAGATGAGAAAGAGTCAAGTAGATCCTAAGTTCAAATCCCTTAGTGGGGGCAGCAAGAAGCCAGGTCTGCTTGTATGTGTTTATTTTAATTTAAAAACATTGGAGGCCAGGTGGGCTTTGGTTGCCTTTAGATTTGTGTTGCCCGTTGTTAGCTTTCAGTTCGGATAGGGGCACCTTCATAATTTGATTTACTGCCTCAGCCATGGGAAAGTGTGTAAGTAAAATGGCAGGTACCCCAAAAAGTGAGAAGAAGAGGGCCAGAAATATTCCTCCTAATAGCCCCTAGGAAGATTATTAGATGGATGGAAGAATTGGGAAATGACCAAGGAATTGGATAAGATAAAAATGATTCATTTCTGCGTAGAAGTATGGCCAGAATTGGATTTGCAGGGGGAATGGCCCTGGGCAGGAACACAAGACAGTTGAATGAATATCTAAAGGCACAGGAATATCTTGATTTTGAGGTATGCTGCTTGTTGGCTGGAGAATGCCATAAGAGATAGGGGAATGAAAATTTGTAGGTTGCAAGGGAAAAAGGATGAAGTTAAGGAAGAAGAAGACAATTCTGAGAGAAAGTGGGATCCTCTTGAGAATTTACCCCCACCTACTCCCCTCATACCATTAGCCCCTTCCCCTCTCTATCCAGCACCTCTCCCAGTAAACCCTTTACCCCCTCTAATTGCCCCAGTAACCTGCTCCCCACCAGTTAATCAAGTTCCTGCAGCCCGTCTAACAAAATCCTTAATTTTCTTCCCCTAATAAGCCCTATCACTTCACCGACACCTACTGCAATTCCACTACCACGTCCCCCTAGCATCCCAGGTTCAATCCACAGTTCAGGCTCTATAGCTTCCCCAAATTGACCCCTAGAAATCCCAGTTGTAGGTCCAGCGGTTCCTTTATCCCCCATAGGAGTTATGGTACCAGACTCTAATCTTTCCACATGTACTTCCTCCGGCCCCTGGCGAGCCCCCACTCCACTGGATGATTTATCTGATCACCTGTATCATAACACAAGGTCAAGAATAACAAGGGCAGAGAAGCTTTATCCTCTTCAGGAAGTTCCTAATGGAGGGAATAGCTGGAGGGGTGGGCTTTGTCAATACCCCACTGACAACCTCAGAAGTGAGTGGGTTAAAAGAGCACCTAGGAAATCTAATAGAAGATCCCGTAGGTATATCAAACCAGGTAGATCAATTTTTGGGTCCAAACATTTATATTTGGGGAGAATTGAATTCAATTTTAAACACACTGTTTTCTGCAGAGGAAGTAAGAACAATACGCTCAATGGCTATAAGAATCTGGGAACGGGAGAACAGATCAGGACCCCTGGGGGACCATAAAGTGCCTCTTGTTGAACCTGATTGGAACCCCACCAGGAGGAGGGTAGACAAAACATGAGGGATTATCAAACCCTCTTAGTCAGGGGAATTAAAGAATCAGTACCCTGCAGGAATAATATGAAGTTGGGGTTTGACAGTTCCCAGGAGAAAGATGAGACCCCCGACACGTAGTTGAATCACCTCAAGAGAAACTTCTAACTGTACTCTAATATTGATCCTGATAGCCCTGAGGGACAGGTGTTACTAAAGGCTCAGTTTGTTACCAAGTTGTGGCAGGATATCTGTAGGAAGCTGGAGAAGATGGAGGACTGGCAAGAGAAAGAGATAAATGAGTTGTTGAAGGAGGCTCTTAGGGTGTATTTACAAAGGAAGGAGGAGAAAGCCAAAGCTAAGACCAGGATAATGGTAACAGTAGCTAGAGAAAATGCAGAAATGGATAGGGATAGATTGGCGCCACAGTTAAAATCCAGTGAAGAGAAGTCAGGGCTGGTAAAGTATTGGAAGAAATACCCAGATAGGCCAGGAAAACTGGAAGAAAAGCATTGTTTTTATTGCAGGGAGACTGGACACTTTAAGAAGGATTGCAAAAAACTAGAATTTGATGAAGTCATTGCTAAAGAACAAGACCTCCTAGAGAAAGTTTTAAAAGGAGATGATTAGGGGTGTCAAGGGCTCTACATGATCAAGGACCCCATGAAACACCTGACAGAGCCCTTGGCAAACTTTGAGGTGGGTCCATTAAGGGAGGAAATTGAATTTTTCATAGATACTGGAGCTGAGAGATCTAGTGTGAATAAATTACCAATAGGGGTCACCTTGAGTAAGAAAACATGTGATGTATAAGGGGCAGATGGGAAGCATTTTAAAGCTCCTGCGATTGAGAAGGTGGAGATAGGAGGGAATTCAAAGCAGTGCAGAGTAGATCTTACCTATCTATCTAAACTGGAGAGTAACCTACTAGGAAGCGACCTTCAAGTCTGTCTAGGAGTTGGGGTGATTCCAGAAGATGGAAAGATAGTAGTGAAGATTATGACACTCATGCAATGTGATTTGAAAGAAATCAGTCCTGAAGTATGGGCTGGGCAAGGACAAAGGGGACTTCTAAAGATACCTCCAATAACGGTAGAAATGGTGGAGAACACTCTACCAGTGCTGGTCAAAAAATACCCTATCTCGCATGAAGGAAAGGAGGGGATAGCCCCGATAATCAAGGAGTTGCTAGCAGAAGGGATCTTAGAACCTTTTATGTCCCCACACAATACACTTATTCTAGCTGTAGGGAAAGCTGATGGAACTTACCAGCTGGGACAGGACTTACGAGAAGGAAATAAGAAAACAGTCTCTAGACATCGAGTAGTCTCTACATGCTCCTCAGCAGAGTACTGAGAGAACACCAGTGGTTTATAACAATAGACCTTAAAGATGCCTTTTGGGCATGCCCCCTAGCAGAGGAGAGTAGGGATTGGTTTGCATTCGAGTGGGAGGATCCTGGTACAAGAAGGAAACAACAACTCAGGTGGACACGCCTCCCTCAGGGATTCCTAACCTCTTCAGGCAATCTTTAGAAAAATAATTTGAAGAATTTGTCTTAGAAAAAGAAATACAAATTCTTCAATATGTAGATGACTTTACTAGTGTCAGGGGAAAATCAAGATCAAGCAAGAAATATGAGTATCAGGCTTTTTAATGTCCTAGGGGAACAAGGGCTAAAGGTATCCCAAAGCAAGTTGCAATTCATTGAACCAGAGGTGAAATTTTTAGGGCACCTGATTGGAAGGGGGTATAAGAAATTAGGCCCGGAGAGGATCTCAGGGATTTTGTCCATTGGAGCGCCAAGGACAAAAAGAGACGTAGGGAGACTGCTAGGATTAGGATGGTATTGCAGGTTGTGGATAGAGCAGTATTCTGAGTGTGTGAAGTTTCTGTATGAGAAGTTGGTTAACCCAGATCCCATACACTGGATGACAAGGGACGAGGAGCAACTACAGAATTTGAAAAATAAATTGTCCACAGCCCCAGTCCTGAGTTTACCCAGTCTGAAAAAGGACTTTGATTTATTTGTCAGTACTGGAGGAGGAGCAGCATATGGGGTATTAATCCAAGAAAGGGGAAACTGTAAGAAGCCTGTGCCGTATGTATCAGAGCTATTAGACCCAGTAGCAAGAGGGTGGCCTGTGTGCTTACAGGCTATAGCTGCTACCACTATCTTATTGGAAGATGCCCAAAAATTAACATTACATGGGAAAATAAAGGTACATACCCCACATGGCTTGAGGACTGTGCTCAGTCAACAAGCACAACAGTGGCTGACAGATGCCCGGATTCTGAAGTATGAGGTGGTTCTAATGAACACCGAGAACCTAGAAATAATTACCTCTAAGTGCCTGAACCCAGCCCAGTTTCTTTCTGGGGAACCCCTGGAAGAACTAGAACATGATTGCATCGAGCTCATAGCATTACAAACAAAAGTAAGGGAAGATCTAGAAGACAGACCTTTGCCCTATGGGGAGGTTATATTCACAGATGGATGCTCTAGGATAGTAGATGGGAAGAGAGCTTCAGGGTATGCAGTTGGGGATGGAAAGGCTATGAAAGTCACAGAGACAGGGAAACTACCACAAAACTGGTAGGCTGGGGCTGTGAGTTACATGCCCTAAAAAGAGAACTAGAACTGCTTGAAGAGAATTTGGGAACAATCTACACCAATTCAAAATATGCATTTGGGGTGGTCCATATTTTCGGAAAGATCTGGGAAGAGAGGGGCTACATAAATTCTAAAGGAAAAAGTATAATTCATGAAAAACTAGTGAAGCTAGTCCTAGAAGCCCTGCAAACCCAGCAGAAGTAGTGTTAGTCCACACGAAAGGACATCAGAAGGGTAGCACTCTAGAAGTGAGAGGAAATAGGATGGCCGACCAAGTGGCAAAAGAAGTAGCACTAAGACCGGGTGACCCAGTCAAGGTCCACAACTTAAACACAAGGAGAAGGAGAAGGGAAAGTAGAGACCATCTCTAGTAACAAAGAGAGGAAAGCGATTAAGGAATTGGAGTTACACCAAGGAGAAACGGGAAGATGGTTGACCCCTGATGAGCATCAGTTTCTAAACAAACCATTAGCTAGGAAAGTACTCACCAAGCTGCATGAATCAACTCATTGGGGTGTGCAAGGATTATGCAATCATTTCCTGAGGGAGAACCTGTGTTTAGGAGTGTATGGCTTGGATAAAGCTATCACTAAGGGGTGTGCAAGTTGCCAGAGAGTCAGTCAAAAGGTAATGAGAAAGACAGAACAGGGGGGAAGAGAATTAGCCCAAAGACCATTCCAAAGTATACAGGTGGATTTCACAGAAATGCCCTAATGGGAGGGCTACAAACACCTCTTAGTCATAGCTGATCGCTTGACGCACTGGGTGGAATCTTTTCCCACTAAAAAAGAAACTGCCTAAGTGGTGGTTAAAATCATTTTAGAAAACATTATTTCACAATATGGATTAGTAAATTATATAGACTCAGACTGGGGTCCACACTTCACTGCAAAAGTGTTGCAGCAAGTAATGGAAGCGTTAGGAATAAAGTGGGAATTACCCACTCCATGGCACCCCCAAAGCTCTGGAAGGGTAGAGCACATGAATAAAACTTTAAAAAATGTGCTCACTAAATTGATTGAGGAAACAAAGATTAATTGGTTAATATGATTGCCTCTGGCCCTCCGGCGAATCAAGACAAGGCCTCAAGCTGATATAGGAGCCTCCCCATGTGAGATGTTGTTCGGGCTCCCCTTTCTTACAACTTCTTTCGGTGTTGAGACTTATTTAGATGGAGAAGATGCTACTCAGAAATACTTAGAAGTTATAGGGCGAACTTTAGAGAACTTATGGAAGAGAGGAGACTTCCCTCAAACTTCCCCATTAGACATGAAAGTGCATGAGGTCAATCTAGGGGACTGGGTGTTGATTAAATCTTGGGATGTTGCTCCACTGACCTGTAAGTACAAAGGCCCTTTTCAGGTCCTCCTTACAACAAACACTGCAGTGCAGATGCAAGAAAAAGGATGGATGCACATCATGAGAGTAAAAGGGTCAGTAACACCCCTTGATCCAGGAAAAGACCACCCCAGGTCAACAGCAAAATGTTCTCAGTGAACAGTAGCTAGAAGTCTAGAGACTTTGAAATTAATCTTTAAAAAGAAGACTTCTGCCCAATTAGGGACTGTGTAAGAGACATTAGTATAGCTACATGTATTTCCTTTTTCAGGACCTGACAGTTCTTTATTGAATTTTGATACCTTCCCAAAGCTGCAGAATTGTTATAACAGTGTCCAATGAGTTGTGATAGTATCTGCTAAGTGTTGTGGCTTTGTATGAGTTACAACAGTTTTCTTGACGAATTCTGATGTTTTCTTAAGAGGTACCCCTACCCCTCTGGTTAAAAACTAACTTTGTTTCCA
>VZUA01052791.1:7334-23203 GCA_013401035.1 Horornis vulcanius
TCAAAGACAACCTGAAGAATGCGTCTACAATGAATTTAGAACAGAGGACAGCAAGTTTTGCTCAAGCCTAATGAGAAATAGGTTGTATGGGGGCCTCTTGGTGGGGCTGCTACTGTAAAACCTGTGCTTTTTGTTAGTACATGTGCTCCCAACTCCCCAGGGCAGGTCTAATGCAGCCTGGCCTCAGTGGGATTTTTGTTGGTGTAAATGTCCTGGCAAGGGAAGGATTTATTCCTTAGATCACCAGCCTGACAAATGTAGGATGGGTCTTGCTGTGTAACTGAGATTATTAGCTAATGGCTATAACCAATCCCGGGCGTGGTGCTCCCATCATTAATGTCAATTATGTGGGCAAGATCCATACAGCACAGTCAGGGCGACTGGAGAAATGGCATGTCCTCAGCAAGCTACAACTTGAAAAGGAAGCCTGTAATGGTGATGCCTGTTGGCTATGGAACATGAGGGAACAGTGGGCATTTGTGCATGATCTGCAAATACGAGAGTGAGAGAGAAAAGCAACACAAAGAAGAAAACTTGCTCAAGGTATATGCCGCCAGGTGTAATCCTACTGCCAGGATTTGTGCCATCCCAGGACTTACTACAATAAGACACTAACTGCAGCAGTCAAATACCAACATAATTTCCTAACCAGAAAACCAGCTTGTAATTAAGAAAACAAAGAGGTAAAAACAGGTGAGCTGCTTTCAGCCAGTCACAACCAAGGACATTTGCATCTACACCCAAAACAAGTCTTTAAACCCTTTGCTTATTATGAAAATAACCAAAATAGCAGCAGACTAAGCTTCAGCATTTGGGGGAAACACCTCAGCAACTGAACCAACAAAACCTACATTATAGCTTACAGGATTTTTTCTCTTGTCATATAAAAAAGAAGCTTCTGTGGTTATCAGATTTCTTAGTTCTGCTTTGTTTATTCACCTGCAGAAGCTGTTTACCTCCTACATTCTACCACAAACATCATCGCATAATTACACTATCTCATCCCAATCAGAAGGCTCATAACCAATCCTGTCATCTGCTGACGGTGGTGATTTCAGCAACTTTCCTGTAGAAGACAATACAAACTTTCCCCATAGCAATAAACTCTGCAGTTACCTTCATCATCTCTTCATTGACACACTGGAACTCTGCCACTTAAAACAGAGCTGCAGTACCATCATTGCATCATTCCCTCTCCAACGGCAGATAGCTGTGCACCACGGTTACTTATTAAAACCTTTTAGAATAAAAATAATGTGCCACTGAGTGGCTTTCCAACATCTACCATTACCTCAGATACCTGGAATGTCAGGGAAAAAAAATCCCCATCTGGTTTATATTATTAATGCAATAGTGGAAAAAAACTTAATCTATGTCCTTGACAATCTCTCATATGAAAGTGCTCATATGAAAGATGCATTTTTTTAGGGCATTCATGCTCCCATGTAGCACAGGAACATTGCTTTTGTAGCTTATAATACTTGGCATTTAAATTTCTTCCGAGGCAACCTTCTATCTCAGTGTGAGGTGGTGAAGATGTAGCTAATCTTACATCCCCTGGGAATGGGAATAACAATACTTGGAATATTTCAGGTGAACAACTGTTTCTCCTGCGAGTTGTACATGTAGCCCTGCATACAGTTAATTCATAAGTGAAATGTGCTGTAAAGAACAATGTTTTCTTTGATTTTAGGAAAAATGTTTAGCTATAATTAATATGAAAGAACAGTTTTTTCTTCACTACCAGAGTATTTGAAAATTTAAGAAGCCTGTCGTGATGTCAGATTCCTGTCACCCTGACCTTAGAGAACGAGTCTCAATACCAAGGTTCTTACTGGGATTACTCACCTTCCTTCCACTTCCCTGAGTTAAGGACACCTGGTGCAGATGGTGACAAGCAGGGGGAGGCTGGGCAGGGGCAGGGCAAACAGCACCAAAAAGCATCAAACCCAAATCACGAGAGCCGTGTATCAGACACCTTCACTACTCGCTCAGGGTGCGCAGTGCCTGTTTCATGTTGCATTGTGTATTCAGGTTCAGCCGCCTCCTCAGTGAGTGCCACGTCCTCCAAACTTCACCAGGATCGGATGTGTTTGTACCACACACACTTAGTGCCCTGCCACCCCAGAAATGCAGGGGCTGTCGTGATGCCTCACAGATTCCACCACACCTTTACAGTGTCCCCCAAGTGATGAGTCACCACTGGACATCCCAGCCTGTGCTTTTCATCCTACAGCACCATTCAGAAAACAGCCTTAACTTGCTGTACTACTTTGAAAAATCTCCATAAAAGCTGCAAGGTGCAACTGCAATTATTGTTCTCCCATGAACTGGAGTAACCAACAGATCTCTTCTCAAGGATGACATGGGCACACAGGGGGTGATTCAGGCATCTCCGTTGTTCATGGCACAACTGCCACTTTAAAAAGGTTAAAGCACCCAGCAGTAGAGAGGCTGTGCATGGGCCATTTTAATTTTCATGAGCCTTTTTGCACTTTATTTTCACACCTACATTTCCAGATTGTACTTAACACCTTGGCACTGTTGGAACACTTGCTAAAGCTGTCTAGATGAAAGCAGTATTTATGGCCATTCCCTAGCACAGCCCAAGCTGGGGATTACACGACCTCCTTCTAACCCAGCCATTCACAGTACCACAGCTCAGACATGAACTGGGGCAGCCAATTGCCTGATTTTGTGTCTCTGGCTGGGCCCTGGAGGTGCCAAAAGAAGCTGGGTGCCTAAACCTCATGTCCTCTTGGTGCTAGCTGGGCTACTCCTACTCTCTCAGTGAAATATTTAATGGAATACTTCTGTCTTTCCCACAGTGGAAAGCTCGCTATAGCCATTCAAGCAGAACGTTTGGAAAAGCAACCCTTTGTTTCTCATTTTTGTAACTCATTTATAATGTTTAGGACATTCCAAGAGCTGGATACTACCAATGTGATAAATGAAGATACAGAGGCAATGGCTTGAGTAATGCTAGGCCTGTGTGCCTGTTGCAACTTTGGTAAAACCAGAAACATGTGAGAGAGGGTTTTTTTCTTTTTTTTAAATCCTCACCATCTTTTGCTGAGTCTAGTCCATAGCACAGACATTCTAACCAGTCTGTGATTAATTAGCTAGAGATCTGCAACAACTCCTCTTCATGACTAAATATTTTTTTAGTCTATCAAACTGTTAGTGCAAAGTGGGATAAATGACACTAGAGGGCCAGTGGTCCTGACCTGGAGGTTCTGTTGCTCATTGAGGCTCCAGATGCTAAGCACCTTTTCAGATGAGCCCGAGATCCCCTTGGCCTTCTCCGAGTCAAAGTCAAGGCTCATCACTGGCTCCTGGTGGCAAATGAGTCGGCTCAACACTTTTCCCATTGACACATTCCAGAGGACAACTGATCCATCTTCATAGCCAGCCAGAAGCACAGGTTGTGAACCACACTTGAGCTGATTAAGGAAAAATAAAATCGTTTGAGAAATAAATAGTCTGTTAAGAAAATTACCATCCAAGCACCAAGAGAATAAATAAAATGCTGACTGGTGTAGAAGTAAAAAAAAAGTTTAGGTGTCTGAATGTCAAATTTTGATACTGCATCCACTTACAGAAAGCATTACTAGGTAATACACACTTACAGGTTTTATATCCATGTATCAAATTCTAAATTTTATATATATTATACATATTTAACATACACACACACACACACATATATATATATACTATAGCAAAGCAGTGAGAGGAGATGTGAGGAACTCATCTGTCCAGCAGCAGTCATTCTTCAGAGTAATTTTCTGAGTATTTCTCACCTCTAGTGATCTAGAGAAGGCTGGTTCTGTCCAGGCAAGTTCCAAAGGGGGTGGTTATGTGGCTACTGAAATCCAATAAAAGCAGTTTTCTTTGGTTCTGGCTTACCAGGGACACTGGTGCTCTGTCTGTGGAACCAAGGGCAGGGACACAGAGGGTGATGGAAGGCAGTGTGTGAGTCTGGGCAGCTGGTATTTCTGCTGGAGTACATGAGGGTAAGAGTTCTGACTCATTTTGAAACACTCAAATTTTTTAATTATGCTGTGTGGACTACTNGAAAATTTCTCTCTGAAAATCCAAACTATTGCCCTCTGTAACACCTGAAAAGAGCCTGCCTGATATTTTCAGGAGTTTTACTTCATGGTCTAAACTTTGTGCTTCATAGAAAAAAATCCACGGAGCAGCTGAGTTACTCTCAAGCAATACAAGCCTGTGTAGGCATTGAGAAGTGCCATGCTCAGGGATTCCAGGGCTGCACAGAGGGATTGCCTGCCCAAGTACCCCACAGTGCTTGAAGGTAAACACCAAAGCTCCCAGCAGGAACTGCTGGGTCAGTCACCAAGGGGTTAACGGGTGCCCAAGTCCCACTGTAACCAATTGAAAGCTGCTTTGATTAATGATGTCACAGGCCAAAGGGCAGGGCACCCTGGGCAGACACCTAATTTATTTAAGCCTCTGAAATAACTCAAAGAAGGGAACATTACTGGATTACATGTCACACTTAAGGAAAATATTAATCATTGCTCCAGCCAAAAGACTAATGATCCTATAAGCAGTACTTGGTTATGAGAGTGAAGATGCAAATCACTAATGAAAAGCAACTAAAAAAAGGGCATCTGTTAATGCCAGTTATTTCTTTAATAGGAGAAGAAATATGAAAATAGACACTGGGATTATTACCACCTCATGTAGGCACATCTAAGAAATGTATCCAACTGGGTATTCAGAGCTTTCCAAACACTGTCTGCTCCTACAGGACTTGTTTGCTCAGTATTCAATTAAGATAAAGGGCATAAAGAATTAATTTTTACCAGTATCCCGTTATTGAATGAGGTCAGACTCGCTAGCTGTCAGTGTCATGATACAAACCTGTAGTGGCCAAAGGCTCACTGCCTCTACTAATGGTCCAGAGTGTTGGTTATTCTGTGTTCTGGGGGCAGTTAAACTAACAAGAGATGGGTGGTCTTGATGCCTAGAGAAGGCTGACCTGTGACAGAGACTAGACAGAGCTAATAGAATAAAGTAGGTATTTATTAAAAGGTCTTAAAGGATACACCTTGGGCAGGACAAGAGCCTGGCCAGGGCTACACCAAAGGTGGACCCAAAATGGTCACAAAATGGACAAACGGTCACGAGGTCTCACACTTCTGTAAGTTTTGGCTAATTTCCATATTGGGGTTAAGTGTCCAATTATAGCTTCAGGTTGTGAAGTCCAGTCCTTCTTGTTTTCTCTCTTCAGTGCATCGTTGTTTATGCTTTTGGGCATGAAAACTTGTACTGTGGTCCTTAGTCTCTAGCAGATTTGTTTTGTCTACCTACTCTGTGCAGAGAGCTGACTGACACTTAATATGAGGCTCAGAGCTACAGCCCTAGGCAGCACAGAATCTGAAAAACATGAAAGCTAAAACTTAAGGCATCAGTCAGAGTAACAGGACTGCTGAGTGCCAGCCTCATGTCCTTCCTCAGTCTTACTCAGCCCAGAAAAGTGTTTGAGGAACAGAGCTCACTGAGCAGGGAACAACATTGCTCCTTAAAAGAAGGAAACCAAGGAGGAAAAACCAAATGTAGGAAATCCCCTCGATCATGCTTCTGAACGGGTCTGTCCACACCTGGGATCTTGGAGGAGCCTCCTTCCTTTCTTTTAAATCATTTTTCCTTTGAAAAGGTAGGGAGCATGCTCTGACTAGAAAGGCCCATAAAGCAGGTTTCTCACAGTGCCCAGAATTATGAACAATTTTTCTGTCAAAATTTTGTTTGCTAAAATAATATAAAATCAGAACAATGAATACATTGATTCATACATTGAGTCAGATACATGTGAATTAATGTTAACTCATCAGGTATTTTGGGTGAAAAATATCTCGGTTTTGATACCAGATATCAAAAAAGTTTAAAAAAAACCTCAACGAAACGACCTCCAGATTTTATTTGTATTTAATCAAGGATAAAACCTTCAAAGCAAAACAGAGTATTTCATAGGTACTTTCAAGTTTAACGAAAGCCCCCAGTTTAAGCATAAAACACCCCACAATTATTTGTGCTGTGAGCACAAGACTCCTCAGAGCTGGGGTTTCACAGAAGTTGTGGCTGTCATCAGGCAGTGAAACGCGTCAGCTCCTCTCCCTTCCCCAAGCGCGCTGGTGCCTTCCACAGGAGCTCCTCACCCTTACGCAGACGGCAGAGGCAGGTGAGTGCTCGGCATTTCAGGAATGCCAAGCAAAACCCTTGCTTTTTTTGTGCTGTGGGTATTGCACTTTAGATTTGAAAAACAGTAATTTTCAAGTGAGATTTAAGATTGGTGTGTTTAAAATCCCAAGTACTGTTTCCTATGAAATGTAGGTCTCCCACTCTACTTTTTCCTGACTTTCCTAACCATATGAAGTGTAATATTTCAATGTGTACATGAACTAAAACAATAAAAGTTATTGAAAGATCAGTGGAGCTCTTGCTCTGAGCCTGGACTCACCAAGCAGTGCTTCACAACAGCCTATTTATTTCAATTCCCAATAACAGACACTGCTGGAGAGAAGTCTCACCATTCATGTTCTGTTTCAGTAGAAAAATTAAATTATAAATCATTGCTCTTCCTAAGCAGAACATTTTGTTGTTGCATTTGGATAACTGTCAAGGAAGGAAGAAAAGGTGATCTGCTGTCAGCTCAACAGGAATAATTGCAATAGTTTATATAAAGTAATAACTCGGCATTTCCAGTTTCGACATGTATTATTCTTGTTGAATTATTTTGTTTGCACCATTATGCAATATGATGCCTTCCCCAAGGAGTGCAAAAAATTTAAGGGAAGACTATCCTTACTCCTACAAATCCTACTCCACCCAATTAGTAATAGCAGGAAGGTGTGAAACTGAAGGGACAATATATTTAAGAACATGAATCTTCAAAAGAAAGTGAATGAACTAATATCTTTAAGGACAAACCTAGAAAAATAAGGGGGAGAAGTGCTCAAAAGAACAAAATAAATAGCTGCAAGCTTTTCGACTGCTTAGGATAAGCCAGTGAGGCCTAATCTACAAGCCTAAGCTCTCTTGCCTTCTGCTCCATAGTAAGGTTTCTGATCCACGCTGCTGCTGGGGAGCTTTGTTATTTCCCTGAATTGCAGGAAAATACGATGGTACCTGGCTGCAGCCCCCAAACTCTCATTGGACAACCACCCCAAGCACTCTTCCTTCAGACCTTTATCCAGCTCTCCCTGTCAGCTTCTGTTTCAACTTGTTAATTTACTGTGCCATAAGCAACATCAAATAGTCTCTTAGGCAACCCCTGAGTGCTGGGCTGGGAGTGCTCATCTCCTGGGTATGTCTGTATTGCCCAACACAGCCGTGTACAAAGAAATCCTGGAGGGCCTCTGTCCAGGAAGGGGTGCAGCTGGGTGAGCTCGTGTTCTCCTGGTTTATGGTTACAGGGTTACTCAGAGAGCCACTTCCAGCGCACCCACAGAACAGAATGAAGAGCATCACTTTGGTACACCACATGCAATTATTTCCCTTAAGGGTATCCTCTTCCTCGTGCCTTAAACCAAGCTGCACACATTTGTAAAAAAGCAAATACAGCTGTGAGACTCTAAGGGATTATCTATACTTGCCTGGTGGAGTCTAGGAAATTATGGTGAGTTCTCAAAGTCAGAATTTGCATGGAATAATTTACCTCTCCTAGTTCCCAGTCCTCTGCTTTATCCCCACTGGCAACAAAATCAAAAACTATATAAAATTAAGACTCTGCACCTGCTGTGCTTCCTAGAGGAATATCAATATTAATGCACATAGAAAATACAGCAGGCAAGAAAAAATTTCAACACCGAACATTTCCACAATTATCTCCATCTTATTAAAAAATGTCGAGGAGATAGAAAGACCTATTCATTTCATCAAGCACTGAACACTGATTGCATTTTTAGGAGAAAGTTTGTTCAAAAGCCTTATCAGCCTAGTTAATTTCCTCTTTTTTTTTTTTTTTTCCTAGTTTTTAATTACAGCATAGATCTTCAACTGTAGCCTCTCTTGGCATTTGTCTAAAGTCAGCAACTGAATTCCTCTAGATTTCAGTCAGTTCAGCATCTTGGGTGAAGACACTGAGGCCTCAAACTTTGACAGTATTTTCAACTGAAACCAACACAAATGTTCCAATGAGCCTGCAGGAAATTACACCCTGGCATCAGCTCAGTTGATCCTGTAGACTGTAGCAGAGTGTTGTCAGGGGGTTACATGGGAGTCAGCTTTGCCACCAGTTCTCTGGAGATTTCAAACCAATCACCTGAACTCCTTCCTCCCTCTACTGCCACCTTTTTGTATTACTTGTGTTCACTGTTTGGCAGCCCATAAACATTATTTGCTAAATATTTTGCAAATCCTGGATTTTTTTCACTAACTACTTTTATTTACCTTTTTGTCTGTAGTCAGTACCACCATACTTTGTTCCTACTGTATGTCTGGAATAGAAATGTTCATAGAGTGTTTCCTCATCCTGAGGGCACTAAGTGAATGGAATCTGCCATTAAAACCACTGTTTTTAAGGAACCCAAACATTTCTCATCATTCTTAATGCAGTGAGAAACCATATCAAACAACTGGCTTTGGTAAGTCACTCATTTTCCTCTTGACTGATGCAAAAACTGTATCTATCCTAAGGATACAAAGCTTTCCTTGAGCATTTGCAAATCTTCCATTAAAGCTTGGAAAGCTCTGAAAGTTACATTAAGGATGTTCACAAATCTTTCCCCCCTTTAATAGTATAATTACTTGATTGGTTTGATTATAAATCAAAATCCAAGTGAAGAAAGATTCATGTGCTTTATATAAAATGAATCACAGGGAAAACATTTCACAATTAGCAGGCGCTCTTGCCTTACCTGCCATAACTTCAGACACATGGGCATGCCCAGCTTGGCACCCACCTCTGGCTTCAAGGTACAGACTGACGTCTTGGATGGCAGCTCCAAAATCTGAACCTGACATCAGGAAAACAAGAGGAGTTGGTCAGGCTCCAGATCAAAATTCTGCTGTTAAAAACACAAGTCTTTTAAGGTGATTAAGGTTAGTATAAGCTCTTCCAGTAAAAACTGTCTGGAGGAAACTGAGGAATGCATGCTAAACTGGAGCTGTAAGGGGAACCTACAGCTAGCTAAAGAAATGCATTGTTTAAGGAAAGACCAGACAAAACTGCTAGAATGAACACATCCTCTTCTTCCACTCTTCTATTTAATTACAGCCCTTTTTTCAAACAGTGAATGACATTGTGCACACAACAGACAATACTGCAGACTGCTTAATCTGAACCCCCCTACTTTCTTTCCCCTTTTTCCAGCTCTGTTGCTAATTTTTTGGCTGTATTCACCAGTGAACGCTTGCATTCTCTGCTCTGTGCTGTTGTGGTAACACAGAGTTTGCATGGAAATACAGCCAGTGTATACATGCAAAGGGGATTTTTTACTTACTGCTGACTGCACTAACAAATTGTAACCCCACAACTACTGGCTAAGGTTGGCTGCAGTGGTGTCTGTACACAGGTATTTTTAACACAATGTTGTCTGACCCTGTCTAAAGCAGACAATGCTGTGTTAAACACCTGTTCTCTCTACAGAGCAGCTTCCATTGTTGCTTGCTCCAATGGAATGAATCACGAACCTGGTTTGGGTGGATTTGATTTATTTTTTTTTTTTTTTTTTAAACATTGGGCAAGTTGTTCCTCTGCCAAGGAAGTAGCTCATTTCCCCCTCAGGATGATGGCAGGCAAGATCAGGGAGTCTGCCTTTTTATTTTGGCACTGGAAGATTTTGACACTCTTGATTGACATGGCAGTGCCTCAACGCTGGGCTGGTTCTCAAGCCTGGAACTCTGGAGAAACAGAAGGTCTTGGGTATCAAAAACCTGCTGCCTGAACGTTGCTGTTTCTCACATGCATACTTAATCACCAAGGTGATCTTTTCTTCTAATAAATAAACAATGGTCTACATTATGAGGTAAAATTAAACTATTTGAAACATTTGATAAATCCAGCATCACCAGCCACTCTAGGCTCTTCCAGAACGTGCGAGAGCCCATCAGCGCTGTTGGACAGCCCCGGTCGTGTGAGTTTCCTTAAGCATCTGAGATGAGGTATTACACAAATATGGCTCCTCTGGGAACCATCAATCAAGACCACGGCAGCTGTGATGGCTTTCCAATCCCATACCTTTAGTTCAAAGCTTGCCAGAACATCTTCCTATTTCTAGAGGCTGTCAGCCAGCCTGCCAAAAGCCAGCTGCACTCTAGGACTGTGAGCACAGTGTACTGCACATAACACACCGAACGCTTTCGAAAGCCACTGGGCAATAGAGCAGGAAGCTCTTTTCCAGATCTGAGGAACAGTGACTACAGCCAAGAGCCATCCAGTCTGCAGACCAAACCTGGGAACAGACCAAAGTCTGATCATCTGGGAATTCTGGTTCTTTGGAGCTACACTCTTAACAAAAGATGCTTTTCTCTCATCAACTTTCTTGCTATCAACATAATGACCAAGTTAGCTGTGGCAGGAAACGGGCTATAAATATGAAGATGACCTGCCCTCATCTTGTCTCTTTCATCACTGTCTCTCCAAAGGGCATTGCCTCCTAGGCAAGACCAAAACTGCAATTTTATGTAATAAAGAAGGGTAAGTGTGCTGTGATAAATGCACTTCTGCAGGTTAAAAGAAAAAAACCTAACCTTCTTTGCTTTACCTTGACTAAAAACAGATGAACTGGTACAAGGGCTACAGTCAGGCTTGCAAAGGCCAAAGAAAAACAATGAAAAAAGCTTTGTGCAGAAGGCAGGCAGGCATGAGCTGCTGCCTAAACTGGATTGACAGTTCCAGAGACTGTCTGTATTAAAGGCAAGGGAGCCGTAGAAATAAATACTATTTCACATATTTTGACAACTGTAACCTAAAACTTGAAGTTCCGTGTTTATATTGGTTTTGCTTAATAGGAGAAAGATTTGCCTTTGCCTGAGGTTAATAGTGTTCCTGGGTGGCTAAAACTGGCCACAAGGAAACACACCCTTTCTCTTTTTCACATTAATAAAGCTTTTAACATGTTTCTGGCAAATTGGCAAGAAAAGTGCATGTAACTCATAATTGGTGATTTAAATGCAATCATGAACAAATAAATGCCTGTTCAGATCTCATTATTTATGGACTGAACCTCCTTTAAGACAAAATTACTCTTTTTTTGGACACCAGCCAAGCATAAACACTTATTAAGTCTTAATTTTAATCATAAGCTGCAAATGTACTGTGTCTCACACAGTGCTGCCTATTTGGAAGCACTATATATTATGGGAGCTTATGTGAATTTATTGAAATATGACACAGTTCTAATGCAAAGGTTCACCCACAGAGTGGAACTCTTCTACCTCAGGAGACTGCAAATCATTCTCCTCTTGCAGGGCCCAAGCAAACAGATGAGAATAGAACAGAGATGAGTTGTAAGCGACACCAGGGTAAATGTCTTCTGTTTGGGTCAGTTAATTATTTAATTCTTCATTACCGGGACTTCTCCGGCTGCCACAAGAATGCCCTTGTCAATTTTGTTTAACTTAAGTATTATTGAGCACTGCTGTAAAATGGAGGGAGGTCTTTGTTTGATCAGAACAAGGTATGGGACTTAGGACTTAGAATGGCTGTATGTACTGGTGCAGCGGCCGTGTCTGCAGGCATATCTAGTTCTGTAAAAGGCTGAACATTCTGGCTGTGAGTCAACAAAACACTTAAATATGTGCTTAACTTCTGTATAATAAAAAGATCACATTTTCTTTCAATACAGGCACATACTACTTTGTGTATAAAATATGCAAATTTCAGTTTCAAGATACACAACCTGTAGTCTAGAAAAGCATGTGAACGTTTATGCTCATCAGCAATTTGCACTTAGCTACAATATTTCTTTTCGTATTTATGCCACCTTTTTCTTCTTTCATGTTTGGTATTTTTATGTCAAGTATTTGTTATTATTTTTGTGAGATGTCCTCAAACAGTCTATTCTAGAAAACAAAAGTGTAATTTCTACAAAGCAGAAGTAGACACTGCCAACAAAGCTGTCAGTCAGTGAGTGCTGCGATAGTGGCATTAGATGTGGACTTATCCAGTAGGAACTGAAACAGACCCTGCAATTATCTCACATGGAGCAAACCTCTGGCTGGTAACAGCAATTCAACTATTTCCAGCCCCAGTTTCAGGTAAGGAATTAGCCTGGGGTGAAAGACCACGTCCTGCATTACAAATCACCTGCACCCCCCTCTTCTCACCAAACCCCTTTCAGCTTCAGATGGAATCTAAGCTCCTCCATCTGAGGACAGACCTGCTGACCATCAGTTCCCCAGAAGGGCTCTTGTTCCAGTATTCAGCAGCACCAGAAGAGTTTTCAAAACTCCTATGTGTAAAGATCAGCAGCAGCTGTAAATACTTCAATGCCAGACAAATCTGGGGATGGTATCCTTGTTATTAAAGCATGAGTTATATAATTCAGTCATCCTTGGGGCAGTAAAAGCAGTGATTAAAACCCCCAGAGTTCTTGTGCTGCCTGCTCTTGAGCAGAGAATTCAACGGCACTGATGTTTCCCCTCCTGAACTACGTAATTTCAGTACCAAAATCAACCTCTCAAGCCCAGAGAAAGAGACACTTCCTACCTCCTCCAGGCTTCTGGCTGCCATGGCCATTAGCCAACGTCCCTGTGCCATCTTTAACAGAGAGCATCTGCAGAATCCCACATGCTCCGTGAAGACAGAATCCGTCACTGAAGTCCGTCCCTCTGCTAAATCCCACAAGCAGATCCTCTGGTCGCGCCCCTGACTGTTACAGTAAAACAAGTTATCCATGAGCTGCAGTCTGAGGAAGCCTGGCTGCCTGCAGGGCAGTAACTCGAACTGGGTCTTTAACAGACACTAAAGGACCAAGCTTCAAACAGCCTCTGTGGGGGTGTTAATTGGGTGTTTCATGAAATGTGGGGGAGTTCAGTGTCCCTGAGACCACCACCCTTCTGCCGACTGTGGAACTGGCCAAGAGGTTCAATCGTCCCTGGGAGCGGGGAGGGCCTGGGAGCCAGTCAGATACATGGCAGTCACAGTGTCTGTATCCTTGTGCAGGGAGACTTGCTCAGGCTGAGTTGTGCTATTTATATGTGAGAATATATTTATAAAGTCTCATGAGCATTTGAACATATACACAATAAAAAATACATTTTATCACTGATTAGATCAAATTTAAAAGGAAACAAAAGTATCCAAAGATTCAGAGACATAACACTCATTCACCCTAGCAATGAAATGGAAATGTCATGTGTTGACAGCTTAAAGACAAACAACAAAGACCTCATCAGAGATAAATAAAAAGTGACAGTCATTCAGTGGTCAGCTTCCCACAGCCACAGGCAGGGCACAGAGGGCTCCTAGGACCACGCACATGTGGAGACACAACGGTGAGGGACTGGCAGCGATTGCTCAAGGACACGCTGTGCCTGAAACACCCAAGGCCAGAGAGCAGCAGCAGCCGCACCTCGGGTGCGAGCGCAGCTCCCACAGACCCCGTCCCAGAGGCTTTGTGCTGCTCCCAGGCAGGCAGAGCGAGGGGGCCACACAAAGGGCACAGCAGGAATTGTTGCAGATTTATGTGATCCCGCTGGCTCTGGGACAAAGTAGCACTGTGCAGAAGCTTCCAATTCATAAACTGTAGTAGCACAGGATATATGTCCTCATGTTATCACCTGGGCAAGGAGTCATCAAAAATCCCTTACCCATGTCCTACTTTAATTAGCGGTATCACCTGAAGAAATATGAAATCAAAACAAGAGATGTAAATCTACAGACTGCTGGGACTTCTTCAACATCAGTGCTGTTCAGCTGAGTGACAAACTGACACATTTATAGCACTGGGGATACAAACAGAGTGATATTGCAAGAAATTGTTGTGATTTTGCTTTACAAGAGAGAAATATAAGATACAGGTAAATGTTGTCCTAAAATTGCACTGCTATGTGAAGTGTTAGAACTATACAGCAAAAACAGAGGTATGGAAAAACTCTATACAAACAATGCTCATTCAATATGATTTTATGGGGGAGAGTGTTGATAATTGTACTTAAGCAGATAAGAAATATAAATGCTAATGAGTTCCACTGTATATTATGAGATGTCTTCTCTAGATAAACATGTCAGAACACCTCCTAATCATACAGACACTTTGGCATCTACTCTAGATCACCTGTCTAATCCAAAGTACACAAATCTTCCTGACCTTCCCTTGCTAAACAAGAACAGAAGGTATTTTGCAACAAAGCAAAAGCATGAAACTCAGAATTCTTGCTCATTCTCAGTCTTCCACTGATTCTGATTTCTGATTCTTCTCTTCCTTCCTTCCTTTTTCTCCATCTCCCCTCTATTTATAAATTCTTTTTTTCAATCTTCTCCAGGAACCAGCAGTAAAAAGTTTGTCAAATCCAAGTGTATTTCCTTGACCCAAGGGCCTCACCTGTTCTCAGTAAAGACACTACAGGTCCCAAGTTGTTTTGATGTCATAACATGCATCATAAAAAAAATTAATTGTATCTTTTTTCTCCCTGCTTTTTATTCTAGAGTTCTTCTGTATTTTTTACTTCAGTACATTTCCATATGTGTTGGAGAAACTTCAAGTGAATCCAGAATTAAGAGAATCCTTTGTGTCCTTGCCCCCCTGCTTTTTTTTTCTTCAATCACAGAGACAAGAATATGTCACAGAGATAAGAATAATTTCACCATTTTTTTGCCTGCTTTGCTAACCTGAGCAGCCTGTCTTTACCACCCATTGTCTCCACGCAGTAAACAGATTTTCTTCCATGGCCATCCAATGCTGAGTCCACTCTGTGTGTTTTCAGGTTCCAGACATGGATAAACCCATTCTCAGACCTGGTAATAAGAAGAGATGCTTTTAGTGTGAGCAGTGCATGGAGGTGATCAGAGTCTGATGCTTGCCCTTTTTTTGTTTGTTTTGTTTCCAAAACTGAAGCTGTATGCACAAGTAACACACCCATCATGCAAAATCATGCGTGCCGCTGTTTTCCCCAGAAACACTTAGTCAAAATAATACACTTCAATTCAAAAGGAAACAACCATATGATGCTCAGCACAGCCAGAAATCCTCGTGTATTTACCCAGAGAAAAGAAGAGGGATATCAGGTTCTGGGCCTCCACAGGAAAAATGCAGAGTGTGGACTGCAGCATTGGTACCTCTGAGCACAAACTGTGGATCTGGAGGTGGCAGAGCCATCGGAGCAGTGAACTGGGGGGGTGAGAAGCAGACAGAGATATCACACAGGGTAAGGCAGCCAAAAGTGAAATGACAATTTTAAATATATTCCGAAGAGGACACTTGCTTCTCCTCTTTCCTCTCTGAATTTTCATTATTTAATGTTCTTTCTATTTGCCATGCAGTTGAGGGTGAAGTATTTCCTCTTAAGATGAGCTGAGGAAGCAGGTGTCCAACCTGCTCTTTGCTGCATTCCTCTCTCAGCAAGGTGCTGAGCTGGCCACGCGCACGCACCTCTCGCACACTTGTAAATCCCAAATCGGTCAGCTGCTCTCCCTGAGCTACAAAATACAAGAAACGTGACACCCATCATTTGACTGGGCAAGGAATTTATCATTCTGCTTTAGCCCCCTGGCTAAGTCTTTCCCCTTCCTCCTCCACAAAAAGACTACTTTTGTGTTTTTTCAGGAAAGCATTGCAGTGAATATATCAACTGAAAAGAATTTCAGATCACAGAATGTGTACGTTGCAAGAGACCTCCAAGATCATCGATTGCAACCCAGCCCTAAACCACAACTAAACCATGGCACCGAGTGCCAC
>VZUA01052823.1:0-11117 GCA_013401035.1 Horornis vulcanius
CAGAAATTGTGTGTTCTGGAATGGGCTTGTAGAAATCTTAAGAGTTATTTGGATGACATCTTCTTGGCATCCCTCCCTTGCAGGAGCTTTCAAGAAAGGGTCTGCTGTCACCTGTGCTGTTTAGTGGGGTTTGGTACCAGTACCAAAAACTAATGGCTACTCTGGAGTGAAAGAATAAAAGTACAGAGAGGGTAACAGCAGAGAATAGTTGCTTTTTCCAAGAAATGCATCTGAGTAAGTTCTGTCACAATGATTTGGGCAGACACATTTCTTACTGACACTTTCAATTCCCCAGGAGTGTTCTCAGAGGGGCCTCCCATCTCCCATGGGACTTGTTAGGACTTTTCTGCCCTTCTGGTGAAGAAATATAAAAGAAATCTCTTAATCTATAGTGAGAATCCCACTAGACACTGTTTGTCTTCTCTGTTCCTAAGGATGAGAACATTTCTGCAGAACCATTACCCCAGGAAGGACCTCTGAAGATCCCCACAGCTCCAACTTGAGGATGGTCACAGAGGAAGGATTTTTGTGGCACCTCACTTTGGCTGCTCTCTCACTGTCATGCAGTGAATGTGTTTGTTCTGTACAGCCACAGGCTTTGCTTTAGCTCTGTAACATTGCCACGTTGCTGGGTTTCGCTCTGATATTTATTCTTGGTGCCCCGCTCTCCCCCATGGTGTTTTGGTTTGATGCAAGTTCTTAATGGGAAGGCAATTGCTCAGGGAAATGTGGTGCCTATCAGCTGTCTGATCACGGCTCCCCATCCATGGAATTAAACTGAGGCTGTATCAGTGTAAAGGCTCCATGAAGAAGATTTGCTTCATAAAATTCATCTTGCATATCATGCCTCTCTTTGTGCAGAGTGTTCAGAAGCTCACTGCTCTGTTCCCATAATCTACTAAATAATAACAGTTAGCACTTACATCTGCAAATCAATGCGCAGGCTCTCGCTCCCAACTGTAATGGAGGTTTGTTGTTGTGTGAAACAGTAACTTTCATGTCTATAACCGATTGTTGCTTTCTGTATTTCTGTCAAATTCGACCACAGTCACCTCCTGAAGCTTTAACAAAAGGCAGAAAATCCCCCGGTGCTTCTGGCAATTACACATTAGTCTTTGTGGAGGCAGAAGATTACTTGCTGATTCCTGTTTGCTGATTCCATTATGTATGTATGCTCTAGTACATAATGGCTTGTTAATCCCTTAAAACAGCATGGCTAGGAATATTCCTTCAAAACTGTGTTTTGGTTCAATTAAAAAAAAAAACAAACCAGCAAACCAACTATCAAAAATGATGAATTCCATAGAGTCTCTTATAACCACTGGGGTTTTGAAGATGATCTCTATCAGGGAACTTATCATTATGGGAGCTGGACTGTGTGTGATGTGGTGAACTGTTTCCTTTTGAAGATATTAATTTTCCTGCCACTGATTTGATGCAATGTCCTCGCAGTCAAGCCAGGCAAGAGTAATAGAGCTGATGAAGACAGCTTGGTGTGTTATTGTGCTCTAAGATAGTTCTGTTAGGATCCAGTCTCTTTCCCAGATGAGTTCCTGTTTTCTCTTGGCAGCGTTTGAGATCACTCAGCTGCAAGGCTCATCCAGAGCCCTGTCCCCATGGGAGAGCTGCGGGATGGTTTGGCCTTATTAAAGTCAGGTTTTACACCCTGAAAACACTGAGAAGCCCTGCAAGTTCCCTTGAACCCCTTTTGTGTTCCTTTACCCAGGCTTGTCCTACGTGGCGATGGCAGTGAGAGGTCACAGCCTTGCTGCTGCCACTGTGGGTGTGAAGGGAGGACAGGACATCAGAACATCCCTCTGTAACTCCCTCCCTGTTGCAGGGGTGTTATCCCTAAAAGCTTTAATAGACAGTCCTGTCCCTACAGAGCTCATGATCCAATAGAAAAGATGGAGACTGTGAGGAAGAGTGTAATAATATCCATCTTTGCACACGGGGAAAAGAGGTGCAAAGAGATTGAGCACAAGGTCAGAGAGGAAGTCCTGTGACAGGACCAGGAATTGAATTCCCTCCTCCAGGGTCTTTGTCCAGTGCTTTAATCACAAAACCCACCTTCACCTTTGTGCTTTTCTGTTATTTAATCAGCTGAGGAAAAGAAAAATGCAAATTGATTTAATTAAAGGAGAGAGCGAATTTCTAATTTCAGGCTGGATCATTCTGTGGTTATGGAAATTTTGGGGAAAGGAGAGAGTAAGCATCTGTAATTTTTCTTTCTCAACAGATGTATTTTCATTTACACAGCTGTGCAAAAATTATATTTATATATCTTGTGACATCTGATTTTAGCCTAGGAGCAGATCTGCTGTCGGGTTACCAAGAGGTGTCATTTTCTGGCTTGCGGAATAATCCTCCTTCTGGCAAAAAATCGGTCCTGTTTCTTCCCACAGACATGGTTTCTTCCTTTTAAGTGTCTCTCAGAATTATTTTATACTCAATGAAGCAAATCCTCCAAAGGCTTCATTATTCTGATGGTAGCATCATCTGATTGAATATTTCAATCATAATGTCCTTTGGAGAATTTTAGCAGTTTCCACTCGGGATGTCGGAGGCTTGGATTTGTGTGTGTTCCCGAGGTTTTGAGGAACTGGTGTAGGAAACTGAGATCATTTCAGATGCACAGAGTTCATTGGGGAGGTAGATGGTAATGTCTGGCTGTTGACTGGAATACAATAAAAAAAAAAAAACCAACAAAAGCAGCTTTTTTGAGCCCTGGTCAGCACAGCATTTAAGCACATGCTTAAGTTTAAGCATGTGAGTGTTGTCCAAGCGTGTTCCTGCCACGCCTTACCAGTAAATCCAAAGGGCAGTAAAGTGTCACTTGTCAGATCCAGCTGCTGGGGGCATCATGAGGACAGCCCAAAATTCCCAACGCCAGGAATATTTTGTATCGTTTGCAGCATGTGCTGCTGAGATTCTCCCCGTGATTGCTGTTCTCTTAGCTCAGTTTCTTTCTCCTCACATCCCCACCTTGCTGGGAACCCTTGATTCTTTTTGCTTGTTCACTGAAAAAAAAAAAAAAGAAAAAATGGTATTGTTAAATGACTCGAGAAAGAAATCCAGGTTTGTTTTGTTGAGGAGTTCCAACAGGGACGGTGGTTTCAGGGCTTTCTGAAGGGCTGTGACAGCCCTTTGCACCTCATTGCCACCTTCCCTCCCCTCTCATCCCCGGGAAAATGGATGAAAGATTCTGGCACCCACCTTGGAAGGAGGAGCTCCTTGGGCTGACGTTTCCACCTGTGAATTGCTGAGGAATCCTTGGTGAGGGTGTTCTGCTTCTTTCAGCCTCACATTAGGTTTTATGAACTTTAATGAACAGTAAGTAATAAATTTGCTGAAGAAATTGGGTTAGCCTGTGATTAACATTCAGAGTGATGCAGATGAGTGTACCAATGATGGGAACATGTGCTCACATCACGATGAAATGCAGATGAGAGGCCCTGGAGCAAGCCCAAGGATGCGGGCCAGCGCAGTTTCATCTCTGTCAGCTTTAATCTGATCTCGAGTGCCACTGCTACCGGCCTGCAGGAGGAACCTCAAACCAGACCTCAACACAACTTTGGTTTTCTGTTAGGGGCTATGAAAACATTGCTTTACAACAAAGCTCCATATGTAAAACCCCGAGTCACTGTCTCTAAAAACCAATATTTCTAGCAGTGGGGAAGAGGTGGGGGGGAATGGTTGGAAGGTGCCTCTTGGTTTGGTTTGGCTTTTACAATGCACTGCTCTACTGAGCAGTCGTTTCAGTCAATTGAAACCCAGCTGAGCCCATCGTCTTATGATGGTGTCGTCGTGTGGAGCACAGAGAAAAATCCCCCCCACCTCCCTTTTAAATGAAGTGCAAAGTAATGCTGGGAAGGGAAAGAATAAATCAATTTTAAGTGGTAATCTATGAAGTTGGACAGAAAACGATGAGAAATGAAGCAACTGGTCATAGGAAATTGACCTTGAAAATGGTGTTTATCTGGCGGCCGCAGTGGCAGAGCCCCGCTGCTGCTGCTGCTGCTGCTGTGGGCCGGTGCCTGAGAGGGAATTTAAATCAGAGTTTCTTTGCTTTGAATCTCAGTTGGGTTTTGGGGGGGTTTCTTTCAGGACTGTGCTTTCTGACAGTTGTGCCAGTGGTGCAGCTTGGCAGCATCTGCCAGGCAGGGTTTGTTCCTTTGTGGCAGCCTCGTATTTTGCTCTGTTGCTTGGAAGGCTGCACCAGTTTGGGAGTGGTAGTTGTAGGGGAAGGGTCAGGAGAATCACCGTGGTTGTGTAACAGATACATGTTAGGGACAGAGATGGTATTTTTACCTGCCTTTAATTTCCATACAAATAAACTCATTAAAGCGAGCAAAAGCACAAATGAGTAATACATGTCACCTCTGCTATTTTAAGCTGTAGCACCTACTTACACCAGAAGGATGGCTATTGCAGTGTTACACACATCTCATTTACAATGAAGGGACAGCAGGATGTGGGAGGTGGAATATATTGAGTTTTCACTGAAACTCTAGCAGAAAACAATTGACAGAATATTTCCATGATCTTTGTCTTCTAGGGCAGGTGGTCAGGTCAGATTAACTAAATGCTTTTGGACAATGTTTTTCTGCCTTTTTTTGTGTACATCAGCTGTGTCCATCAGTGATCCTTATGCAACTCATTGAGGTGGGTCACTTGCTGCTCTCAGCACCTGCTCACTGGGTGTCTCAGGAAGTCCCCACTAAAACATGAAGGTACAAGCAGCCAAGTGCTGGACCCTGGAGAATTTATGGTGACCAGAAAAATAACCTGATATTCACCGACAGACTTTACTGAAAGATCAGGAATCCTTGTGGCAGTTCTGATGTGAAGCACACAAGTGGGCTCTCTGGTTTGCTCACCCGGTTCATGTAATCACTGACCTCCTTTGCCAGATTCTTTCTCAGCAGGAGACTGAGAGCAAACACAGGCAGGACATTTGTGGGGCTGCCCAGGGGTCAGAGAGACCCAGACAAAGCCCTGAAGTGCCCTGTATTGTGTCCTGTCATAGCTTTGCCTTACACCTGAGCTGCTCAGAAGCCCGGGGCATTGCTCATATTGGCCATTCAATGAGGTGCTCCAGGCAATACCTGCAAGCAGCAGTTGCTGCTGCTGTGTGGCAGCATCCACCTTAGCTTGGGCACCAAAGGCTTGTGTTCCTGGATGGGACCTTGCTGGAGATGCTCCAGCTCCTTTCCCTTGCCTGGGAGCATTTCCTGATCCCTTCAGTCTGGGAGAGGGTGTGGGATGAGGACTGGGCAAACTTGGATTGATGAGGTGCCAGCAATGTCGGGTTGGTGGTGTTATCCCAGTGCTTGTGCTCTGATGGGAAGCTAACAAATACCAAATCTGAGCAATGTTTCCACATTCTGAGAAAATTAAGGATTTCGAGGCAAGCCTTCTCTAGATATTTAAAATTCAGCAAGCTTTTTTTGTCCTGGGTCTTGAGATGTTAATAACTTTGACTAATTGTCAACACCACCAATTACTATGACTGATACCTTATCATTTCCCACAATGAGCAATGCTAATTAAAATTGATTGTGCTGCTGTTCTGGCACAGCAGCAAGTTTCCTTTTCATTTTTTGTTTAAACATGAGCTTATTGTGCCTATTTGGTGAATTAAATAAGGAAAGCTCATTATTCTGATGTTTATTTTTGAGCAGGGGTTTTAAGCCACATTGGAAGCCTGTTACAAGTGTCAAAGAAATAGAAGAGCTTGAATAAATTGTATATTTTGGAGTACCAAAACATGCACCTAATAATAATATTTAGCACTTTTATACCACAGTGCTTTTTACATGATCACATTTCTGCACGAACGTAGCCACTTCTATTATCTCTGTAAGGTGGGCAAACACTGTTATTGCTGTTTCACAGACACTGCAGCAGATATGCCAGAGCTTTGATTCCCTAATAGCAGAGCACTTCAAGCTATTCACATCAATTAGGTTACAGATCCCTGTCTTACAGCATTCAGAGCTGCCTAAGTTACAATTTGCAAGACTGGCTTTGCTTGAATTTTATCCAAACTTGGCCTTTTTTTTTCTCACTACTTTTTTTAAAGGCATGGTTATTTATTTCTCCCAAAGGTAGGATCAGGAATCCCTTGCTGCTTGTCTGCCCAGTGCTGTAAATGTTGATTGTGCCTGTGCAGAGCCATGCAGGAGGGATGGGGCTGTGCAGCTTCGTGTCCTTCTGTTTTGAGTCTTTGCTTCATCATCTGAATCTCCTCCTGTCAGGAAGGGCTGTTCTTTATTGGGTGGAAGCTGCTTGCAGGGAGGAGAGATGGCTGAACAATAGCACGGAGCTCTGAAACTCCTGTTATCTATTCCCTGTTGTACTCTGAATTTCGCTGTGGCTTTGTGTGAACTTTTCCATGGGGAGTATTTGTGGGATATGTTATCACTGGAAGATGTACCTGGGTTTTTTAACTATTCTGCTGGTATCTTCTCCTTAAGTGGCCAATTGCAGTTAATAGCACAAGTCTGTGACCTTATCCTGCTGGAGATTGATTTAATCTGAACAATTTATTCTTTCTATGATCAATATGAAATGAGTTAATATGTAATGGATATAAATGCATGGAGTTGCCTGAGATATTCCTTACTTTCTCCTACTTAGTCCATAAAATGAGTCGACGACTTCATGGTTGTTTAAAAAAAAAAAAAGTCTTTTAAAGGATTCTACATGTTGCATTTTTTCATAAACAACATCACCCTTAAGCTTTGACAGAAAGGGAACCCGTGTTTGCCTGCTTGGTGCCTTGTGTGAGCAGTTATAAAGGAGTGTGTCAGTCAAGAAATATTTCATATTTATTGGGAAAAAACCGAAAAGTCTGGCACTTGGAAGCAAGATTAAAATATTTGTATTTCAGAAACACCACCAGCAAAAATCGTATCTGAAAAGTAAATACGTCAGTTCTGAACACTAATTTTTGATTATTTACAGCTACATGACTTTCCCTTGAGCACTGATTTCTTCTGGTCCTGATAGGAGTGAGGAGCAACCTTGGAAATCCGTCGAGCTGCTTGTGCCGTGGTGCCAGGACTGACCCCAGTGCTCCTTGGTGAGAACAAGGGGACCTGGCCAGCAAGGCCTTGTCCCTCACTGTTCTCCTGAGCAAGTGACCCAGGTCAATTTGTTTGTGTGGGGAAAACACTGGAGAAGTGAGAAGCGTCACTGGATGGAGCTGTGGGAGGGTGGGCTCTGTTTGACACCGAGGGCACCATTAGCAGGGGAAGCTGTGAAGTGCCACAGTGCCAAGTGTGTCTCCCTGGAGCACAGCAGACCAAATCCTCCTCTCATCTCTGCTGATGTCTCTCCACGGACCAGGCTGAAGTTGCTCCTGGTTTGTTGCCGTGCAAAATCAGAGAGGAATCATGGCTGGCTGACTCCCTTGGCGTAACCAGCTGTAAGTGGAGGCAGAAGTATTTTTGCTTTCTTCTCTAGTTTCAAATGTCCCCTGGAGTTTCATTGTGAGAAGTCAGTTATGAAAATTGAAAGTGTGAGGGGGGGAATATGTCATTTGGGTTGTGATTTGCTGTTAATTAAAGTTTAGTGTGACACATCCTTTATGTCTGGGGATTCCTGAGTCTCATCTCAGTGGCCTGGGTAGAACGGAGGAGCATCTCCATCGAGATCAATGCTCATTATTATTTTCCTCATTATCATCATGATCCTCATCAGTATTTGTTCTACAACACTGGCTGTGGAACAGAAGCACATGCAGAGATGACCTTCACTCCTGTTCAAAACCTTTCATTTTTAACAGGAAAGAGACTCAGGGGCTGGGGAGGGGAGAGTGACAGTGAACTGACAGAGAGTTAGATCCAGCTACTCAGAAATCAAAATCAGCCACCTCAAGCACAGCAAGCATTTGATGGTCTGATGACCTTGTTTTACTGGTTGACCTCTTGTAAAATCTGCAAAAAGGACCACAGGAAAAGATGTATCCCTTCAAGTTAGGGACTTGGACCTTTCTGCTTAAAATGTTTTAAATCAGTTCTTTTGGAAGGTCTGGGACAGAAAAGACTCTTGGCAGCCTGACAGCTCATTGCTTGTGGTTTGAGATAGAGTAGGAGGTGTGTGATTTCTGTGAGTCATCTTCTGACAACCAGCTGATAATCCCCTAACCATCCCTCCCCAGGGCTGGTGGTTTTCCTTTTTGCTGCTGGAAAGTCATCTGGGGGTCAGGAAGTGGATGGTGTTTGTTAAGGCTCTCACATGGAAATGGTGGGACACAATCAGACAGAACTTGGGAAAAATATATTGATTTATTTCCACTTAAAAACAGAGTAGGATGGTGAGAAACAAAGACAAAAACTAATACCATCTTCCACTTCTTCTTGGTCTCAAGTCCAGTTTTTCATGCCCAATTCTCTACCTCCTCCCTGCCCACCAATGCAGGATGTTTGGGAATGGGGGACTATGGTCAGGCCATAACAGATGGGCTCTCCATGGGAGTCATTTTAGGTGTTTTGGTTGATCTTTTTTNTTTTTGGTCTAAATGCTTATGTAAGGGTTTTGCTATTTTTCAAAATATCCAAGTATAGATAGATTTGTTTCATAAAAGAGAGAACAGTGCCAATTTATTACAGAAAACAAACAGCACACTTTTGTTTTCTGAAGAAAAGAAGGCTGTATGGCAAGATACAGAATTAATGCATCACTAAAAAATCCAAATTTCTTCCTCCCCTTCCTCTCTAAGTGTTGAGGATCTGTTTAGCTTCACTCCAATCCAGAGGGGGTGACCATGGGCTGCAGCTCTGCTTTCCTGGAAATTGCCCGTGACCAGAGAACTGCAGTGAGATTTGACCTCTCCTGGTCCTGAACCAAAGGGTGTCTGTCCCCTTTGGCTGAGGTCTCTGCTGCTCTTTGCAGCCAGCCACAGACCTAAAGCTTTTTATGCCTCTAAATGACTGGGGAGAGGCTGCACAAAATTCTTCCCTCCTGGGAAAAGCCCCTTTTGCAGTGACAGGGGTGTTTTAGCATTATGGATTTTCCAAATGGATTTTGTTGAAAGCCAGCAGGATTGCCAATGTGCATCTGGGTGTGCTGAGCAGCTGCTGGCACCCAGAGCTGGGTGCTGGGGTGAGTTTGGGTTGGTGGAGGGTGATTTGTCCCATTTGCACAGCACTATTGCTCCAGCACTTGCAGCAGACAGACACTCATTGGAACTGATCAGGAACAGGCTCTGCTGGCCAGAATTTGGGAAAGCTGTGTTTGGTGCATGATAAATAGCAGGATGTTGCATATTTTTCATTATTAGCTCGGAATCCATACAATTAGTGGTAGAAAAGAAAATAATATTTATTTATCTGTGAAGTCTAATGATGAAATAATAGCCAAGGAAAGTATTGATTCCTCCCTTGACCACTCTCTCCAGTGGAAGGTGTCCCTGCCTGTGGCAGAGGGGTTGGAACTGAATGATTTTTGAGGTCCCTTTCAACCTAAAGCATTCTGTGATAAAATAGGAATTTTCATTTTTCCACAGTTTGCATGTATCAGAGTTAGCAGTACCTCTTGGATGAACTCCACCATCCTGTTCCCTTCCCTTCATTCCACCAAAACTCACTTCATTTTCCCCTTCCCGTGGGTGATGAGGAATGTGTGTCCTCGATGGATAGAAAGGACAAGATGCCTTCTGGTGACACCAGGAAGAAAATGATCCAGGAAGTTACAGACACTAAGCCTTTCATTTGTACCTCGTAAACTGGTTCAAATGATAAGGGAAAAAAAAGAAAAAGAAAACATTTGGGAGATGCTGATAAGATCAGGCTTATCCAGTAGAAAGGTAGTGTAGGATATGGCTGGAAGTGATAGGGAAAGCCTAGGCTCGATGACCCAGCAGGTCACTTACAGTCTTACTCTCTTAATCTCTTAGAAGTCTTTGAACTGTCAATAGGAAAGGAAGAGAGGGGAACTGGCTTATCTCATTTATTTACGATGCTGGAAGGTCTTTGCAAGGCCCCTTGTAGAAAACAGTCAGAAAGACAAGATGGGTGGGTGAAAGGGAAAAGTAGAATCAGGAATCAAAACCTGAAGCAAAGATTAGGAATTACTGGGGAATTTTCACCATTGCAGAGGGTTAAACCAGGGGTTCCCTGTGTGTTCTTAAGTCCCATGTCAAGCCTTTGATTTGGGATGGAGAAGAGAGGGAAGGATAGCCAGGTCTGAGGTAGCAAAAAGCCACTGAGGTCAGGCAGGTCCAGGGAAGGCAGTGTGGGACAGAAAAACCTAAACAGTAAATACGTGACATAACCTCCAAAAAATGTTCTGTGGCAATGAGTGGCTCTTGCCCAGCCTGGGGTTTCAGTTTGAGTTGGATGTGATCAAACCAGAAGCAAAAGTCTTTGGTTCTGCAGCCCGTGTAGGAGGAGATGCTTTTCCCCTGATCCCCTCCCCAGCAGGGGTGCAGTGCAGGACCAGCTGTGCTTTTTCAGAAGCACAGAAGGGTTAGACAGACACATACACAGTGTTATCCGAAAGGTCAACAGTGGAACTCAGCATCAGAGAATTCTCATTATTAAAGGAGCCCAAATTTAAGAGCCTTCATGTAGCACTACTGTAATTTAAGTTAATTTTTTTCCTTCCATTTAAACACTGCATTTGTTTATTTTCAAGAGCCGTCTCTGTCTCTCTGTCCTAAACAGAAATATTGAGTAAGGGTTAAACAAACATAATTTGTTTGCATTCCCTGCTGCTCTGTTACAGCTGACTGTGTTCCCTGCACCACTGATTTTAAAGAAAGCCCCACCTCTGAATTGATGGAGCCTCCTGTCTCCCTTCCTTTCCTCCCCATCCCTCTGCCTTTCCCCACCACTTTTTAAACTGGAGAAGAACCACTGGATGTCTCTTTGAAATCCAGGGGCTGAAGTCCTGGATGCTGCTAATGAGCAACGAGAGCCTTTTAAGGAACTGAAACATTGCATTGTTATGATATGGGAAACAAAAGCTGAATTAGAACTGTAACACTTAACTATGGCATCCCACTTTATTTTCCTCTAAAGCAAGCTAAGCTGCCTTACAGCAATCTTTTAAATGTAATGATTGAGACTATTATAGGAAATACTATACAAAGCAACTTTTTTTTTTTT
>VZUA01052833.1:4996-16490 GCA_013401035.1 Horornis vulcanius
AAAAAAAAAAAAAAAAAAAAGTAACTGGAAAAATAGAACACCAAATCATTTGTTTTTCTTTTCCTGCATGTATTATCTTCATCCTTTCCCATAAGGGCAGACATAAGACTGCCCATCAAGACATCCAGTGTTTAGTTAAAGAATCATATAGTTTTGTCCTACTTAATGGAAATGTTGTTTGTGTTGCTAGCTTAACCCTGAGCTCTCAGAAACTGGCAGCTCTACTGGCAGTTCATCCTTTTTTGTTTCAGGAATCTAAGATAAATTAAAAAAACATGTACTGGTTTTCACCTGATAACATAATTTTCTGCATAGCTAATTATATTTATTCTCTATTTTGCCATCTATATAAACAGTCTATATAAACAGTTGTCAGTGGAATGCTTTTAAGAATTCCAGATCCTAATTCATTCATCTCAGTCAGTAACACTCAAAACCTACTCTTTGAAGATTGATTAAATAATACTGGAAAACAAACTTCAGATGAATTGTTGATTTTTTTAAAAGCGTGAACTCGTAACAAGTGCATTAAAAAGTAACAAACAGAACAAGTAAAAAAAGCTCTTTAAAAGCCAAGCTATTGGGTTAATAATGATAAAGAGTTATTTTATTTGAACAAGGCTGGTTAGGTACTTACTTTGCTTTTTGCTCCTGAGAGAGCTCTGCGTTCCTGACATCCAAATCCTGGCGCTGTACGCGTTCCTGCCGCTGCTGGTGCCGCTCCCAGAGCAGCTGGGCTCTTGCAGCCTGCAGACGTTGCCTGTCCCACTCAGCATCTCTTCGGCGTTCCTGCTCTCTTACTCTCTACAGGAGTGAGAAAAATGCTTCGTTTTCTCTTTCAAAGAATACATGAAGTCTCATGGGTAAGTTCATCCAAACAAATTTGCTTGCCTTTATTGAACATTAGGGGTAGCATTTGAAATGGGGAGAAGGGAGCAAGGATTTCTAAACCAGGCAGAAGCAAGATATGGCAAATGTAAGAGCTATTCTTTTCTCTCTGTATAAACCCAGAGCAGCAAGACAGATTTTTATTATTATTCTTATTCTTGTTAGCAAGAGTTGAAATTTCTTGAGGCAAGAAGTGCATAGACATCAGCATGCCTTAAAATATGGCTGATTTGCTATAATAGGGGAGCCATGAACACCACATGAGAAGACTCAAACTGTTTTTTTCCTCTGCCTCATTTCTTGTCTGACACCCCATTGAACAGAATCAAAAAATCAGGCCTGCAAAACCTTATTTTTCTTGGTTGTACTCATTTTCAGCCAGCTTAATCCCTTGAATGGGTTCATTTCAGAGTAACAGGAGAGATAGGAAAAAGACAATTCTACCTTCAGCTTTAATAACAGTACTAGGTAATATATAGTATAGCCTATGGTACTGTAAGGACTAAAAGATAAAATCAAACACTATTCCTGAGCTGTCATAAATGCAGCCTCTGCACTGAGGGAGGCAAATCACTTCCTACTTCACCATATCTAGGCCTGGACACTCTTGACTTCATAGGAGACTAGATGTCTTCATTTTGACTGCCTGCTTCTATACACCTCTAGAGCAGCAACTATTACCACTGAAATTCTATTTTACAGCATGGGTGATAGTTGTGTGGGATGGTAGAAATGAAACTCCATCACATTTTTACATTCATGAATTTTTAGGGCTCTGAAATATGCATGAGCAAGGTCACTGGATCTGCTCTATTTGCCTTGCTTGGGTTCCCTTGAGCATGAGAATAATGCTTTGGCCTGCCCTGCTTTCACCTTCAACTCACAGATCTTCTTCCCCTATGGAGCAGCTGAGTCCTTACGGTCAGTTTGCACCTCAGGTCCTGAACTGCACCATGAAGCCAGGGTCTTGGGCTGGGCAGGACTTTGCTGTCCTCCCAGTCTAACTCCAGGGCTCCAGCCTACTCCATGACATCTCCCAGGTGCTTCAGAGGTACTATGTTCAGTTAGACTGATGAAAGTTTAGGTAAAATACAGATTGATGGAAAACACAGTCTCATTTTGGCATGTCCAGGGCAAACAGTGGTGTTTTTCTTCTACAAACATTAATAGTCTATAGTATTATTACAAGCAAAAAACCAGAAAATGCATGAAAACATGTGAGCTTAAATACCTGTTTCTCCAGAACTTGTTCCTTCTGAAACTGACGGATTGCCATCAGCTGCTCCTGATTCAATCCCTTCCATCGATCCACCAGGACAGGATGTTTACTAGAGGGACCAATTGCTTGCTCAGGGTTTTCAGAAAGGAAGTCTCCTCGAAGGAGGCAGGTAATTTCATCCATGTCATCTTTTAGTTTTTGAGCCTTTTCCAATTCATTTTTATGATCTAGTTCAGCAGCCTAAATTCAGTGGAAAGAGAGAAGTGATTTTTTTCCCAAGACAAATATGAAATAAGGGATGAAAAACTGTTAACACCTCATAACAGGTACCTTTCCAACCTCCATACAGTTGTAAAAAGCATCACATACAAATATTGTCATCATTGTCTTATTGGCCAAGATCAAAAGCCTAATATCAAACAGTTCTTTAATGTTGTCATATCACATACAGCAAGTAAACTGGGGAAAAATATAAGAAAACACAGAATTAAATTTTAAAAAAATCCCCATTTATCCCCATGTAAGTAACTAGTATATATTTGTCAGACAGACACAATATGGAAGGAATTTACAATAAAAATCTGCACTCTTCAATAGCTAGCGTTGATTTATATATTATATACTGAATCTAGGTGAAGAGTGTGGATAAGCCCTCAAAACAGACTGACAGGAGATGTCCAATTAAAATCTGAAGATGCAGCCTCTGTTTGCTGATACAAAATGCAAAATTGAATCATATTATGTGAATGTATCTGAAATACTGGAACTGAAGATCACAGTATACATTTTCTATGGAAATCACTGTTCCTAATGTTCAGTATAAGACACAGTCTCCTATTCAAAGGAAATTTTCCCCTTACAATACTTCAGAAACAAAGTACAATGATCATACTGAACATAATTACCTTTCAAAGAAGAATTAGACTAAGTAAATTAATTTGAAGTAGAATGATAATGCTATGTGTCTTTCATTTCTAACACTGTCTCATTCTTCTGTAATGTATAAACTAAACTATCTGGAACAATGCCTGGTTCCAGCTTCCACTGTTCCTCTGCACATGTTAAGGGAAAGAATCATAACTGAGCAAAGCAGGGTAATCTATGGCACCAGAAGAGACTGCTGAACTGGAATTATCTCTACATTTGTAGTTATAGACTTTGAGTCTGGAGAACAGTGGTTGTCCCAAACATCAGTCAGGCCAAGAGACTGCCAGAGAGTGACTTCTGTTTGCTCCAAGCAAACATGCAAAACCACCTGTCAGTGATGGGCCAGAAGAAACAATAACTAAGTACCATATCCTAGATTAATAAATACCTTGGCTGAAAACAGCCTTGTGGTTTCCATTAAAATAACAGAAGTATTTGATGTGCAAAGAAAGTAATAAAAGATAAATTAATTTTTTTAAATTATACATTAGCTAAGCCACAATTCAACTTAGACAATGCCAAAAATCTCGTATTTGGAAATGTCCACAGGAACATGAACTATAGAGCAAAAAAATAAATGCCTACTTTTACACAAATGGAAAACCTCAATCAAATCAAGTTTCATCTGACAAATATCAACTTCAGATCTAGGAATCATCAGCATTATAACATGGAATAAAACAGAAGGAATTAAAGGCCACTTTCCCATCTCTGATGTTAGTGAGTACAACTTTTACCAGGTCAAATAAATTTTTTAAATTCAAAATGTATCTCTCTGAATTGTTTTTTTTCTCAAGAAGAGTAAATAAGAACCTGAATGGAACTATGACATGGCAACTTTTAAGACCCAAACGCCCAAAGATATTCAATCATCCAATATTTTTGGAACATTGAACCAGAACATCTGGGTATGTACTTTTCTCTTATTAATACTGTGAATCAAGCAATTATTTGTAGCTTGGAAAAAGGTTCAGAGTAAATCACATTTAACATAAAATAATTTTGAATGCATCTCACATAATTGCTGGCCTTGAAGCTAAAAATGTGCAATTATTATTTAGATCACTTTCTTAATGTTGCTCCACTGTGATCTAGCAACAGATCAAAACAAGGCACTTCAACACTGTAACACAGATTTCTCTTTAAGAGGGAGAGGATAAAATTTCCAAGCTGCCTGAGAATCTTGGAGGAAACTCCCAGTCTTATGCATAGCCATGCATGTCACACTACTATGCCATGATAAACGACAAGAAAGATTTTAAACTCTGAAAACACATCAGATTTTTCATGTCCAGTCAAAGTCCTGCTGGCTTCACGATTTCTGATCCAGGCAAGATGCCACTGGCCTCTTGCCTACCTGGGCACAGCTGGCTCATGTTCAGCCCCTGTCACCAGCACCCCAGGGCCTTTCCTGCCAGGCACTTCCCAGCCACTGTCCCCACCTTGAGCCATAGGGAGTCGTGACCCAAGTGTAAAATCTGCAACTTGGCCTTGTTGAAACTCACACAACTGGGGGCCCATTATTCCAGCCTATCCAGATCCCTCTGCAGAGCCTTCCTACCTTCCAGAAGACTTGGAGCCATCTACAAAGTGACTCAATACCCTTGTCCAGGTCATTGATGAAGATGTTAAAAAACTGACCCCAGTTCTGACCCTTGGGAACACCATTGGTGCTGGCCCCAGCTGGATGTAGCTCCATTCCCCACCACTCCCTGGGCCCAGTCAGTCTTTTACCCAGTGAACAGTGAGTGCCCCTGTCCAAGCCACAAGGAAAATGCCATGGGAAGCAGTGTCAAAGGTTTTCCTAAAGTCCAGGCAGACACATCCACTGAGGGGTCACCCTGCCCTAGGAGATCAGGGGGGTCAAGCAGGACCTGCCTGTGATAAACCCTGGCTGATGGGCTGGGCTGATGCCCTGGCTGTCCTGCACGTGTTGCACCATGGCACTCAAGAGGATCTGCTCCATGACCTTTCCTGGCACTGAGGTCAGGCTGACAGCCCCGTAGCTCCCTGCATCCTCCTTGCAGCCCCTCTCACAGGAGTGTCACACTGGCCAGCTTCACCTGGGACCCCCTTGGTGAGGCAGCACTGCTGGGAAGGGATGGAAAGTGGCTCCATGAGCACTGCCACCAGCTCCCTCAGTACCCTTGGGTGGATCCCATCTGGCCCCATGGACTTTTGTGGGTCCAGGTTGCATAGAAATTCTCTGACCATTCCCTCCTGGAATATGAGAGCTTCATTCTGGTCCCTGTCCCTGCCTTCCAGCTCAGGTGGCTGAAGACCAAAGCAGAGAAGATATTAAGTAGCTCAGTCTTTTCCTTATGCTCTATCACTATGTTTAGCCCCAAACAAAGGATAGAGATTCTCCTTGCCTTTCTTTTGCAGCTGATGCATTTTTAGAAATGTTTTTTAACATTGTCTTTGGTAGCAGTAGCCAGATTAAGTTCTAGCTGGGCTTTGGTCCCTTCTCATTTTCTCCCTGCATGACCTCACAACATCATTGCAGTCCTCCTGAGCTGCCTGTCCTTCTTCCAAAGGTAATAAACCCTCCTTCGCTCCCTGAGTTCCAGCCAAAGCTGTTTATTCAGCCAGGCTGGTCTTCACCTCTGGCTGGGCACATGGCGATGGCTTGCTCCTGTACTTTTAGATTTTGATTTTCAATTAACTTGGGCTGTCTATAAACAAAATTAAATGACAAATGCCCCCCCCCCAAAAGGCTCAAGCAACATTAAAGACTTGCATGCTTATACAGCTAAACCAAAAAGTACCATACTTAATATAGGTAATTCTAATGTGGTTTATTTTGATATGACAAAACATACTTAAAGATAAATCCCAACAAATACAGTTTAACCAAGCTAATAGCATCTATGTAGCCCTGTGAGTTGTATGTAGAAGGTGAAGAGAAAAAACCCTCTAGAGCTTAACAGATAATGGTACTAAGACAGGTTCCAAAGCAAGATCAGTAAACAACCAAGAGACATTGTACTCCAACACCCATGAAGCAGCTAAAGTGCCAAACCCAGTAGTTGTGGGGAGTTAATATAATCAATAAGGACAAACAACTGTTAGCAATGTTTCCACACAAGTGCAAAGAGAAACAGACAGACACAATAAGAGTATGGGAGGACTGAAATAAACTGAGAAAGAAGCATGCCTCGCATGCTGTACCCCAGTTTACCAGCTGAAAGCCCCCAAAAGACTGGGGAGCTGTTTCTGCCCACCAGTCAGCAAGCTGAGAACCAGGAGGGACAGTTTTGGCAGAGGATAACTAGACAGAGGACATCTAGATCCTTGGATCCTTTGTTCACTTTGTGAAGTGCATAAAATTTATCTTGTTCCAAGAGAAATTATTGGAAGTCAGCTGGTTAGAAACCCCAGTGAAAACATCACTACTAGTTCTGATTTTGTGCATGTTATTTTCCTCCTCTGTCTCCTTCTCATTTTCTAAAACACAGACAAACCAACTCAGTATTAATTTACCTGTATTCTGTTGAAAGTTTTAATAGCTGTACAAACATCACGCCTGCTTTCCTCTTCTTTTCTTTGTTCTTCCATAATCTTTCGGTCAAGTTCAATCCTAAACTTGTCATAAAGATCATCTAAATTAGATTCAAATGAAATTTAGTCAATATTCATGGACATGATGTGCCATATGAGTTAACCAGGGGAAGAGGCAGAGGGGAGCTACAGATACAGTAGACTAAACAACAATTTCCAAATCCTACTATCAAAGCTGTCCATCTTTGGATTTCAGGTGACCCATGAATCAGTTTAATACATAATGTGTCTTGTCTAAACAGTGTTAAAATGAAAGAAGTATGTTAAGTACTGCAGAAAATAATGTTTCATGACAAGCTGGGAGAGAAAAATCAGTATTTTCTGCTCCAAGACAGCTTGGATTGTACAGTTTGGCCTGATGAAGTAAGCATACCAAATGGAGGCATAAACCAGAAATGAAACTTGGGTGATATCAGAATCACAAGTTATGAAATAGAGATTTCCTAAGAGAAATAGTGAATACATGAGAGCTTATCAAGTAAAAACTGCTCTAGTATTTCTGTAAGTAGTTAAATATACAACAGAGTATACCATATTTTCATCAGATACATCACAACCTCAGAAAAAGAAGATTAAAGCTACATTATCTTTTTTGCTACCTGCCAATTTTTGGTCAGCTAATGCATTTTTCCAGTCTTTCTGCTGCTGAAGAGACCACTCCCTTAACTGCTCCTTTTGAAACTTCATCCTCTGATCATAATTTAAGTCTTCACCCATAAACTTCTGCATGCCAGATATGGAACATCGAGGATCATCGTCTGAAACTCGAGCAGGTCTGTCTTTCTTTAGGGCTTGTGGATCATTCAGGTCAAATTCACGTCTTGTTTCTGGCCTCTGAAAATTCTTCTGAAATTCATTCAGGGCCTTATTCATGTCTCTGATTTCATTTTTCTGTCGTTCTTCTAGCAGACATATGAGCTTGTCATTTTTCTTCATGTCATGAGCTAGACAAAAATGAACACAATGAAACCACAACTCTTAGAACTGCAAACTGCTATGCCTTAACAGAGTATTTGATCCATAAGTACCAGCCCAGCTAACACTCTAATGTTAGTAATATTTACTTAAGAAATATTTTCAGCTTTTTTGGTATCAATTATTTTATTAATGTTACAATATATGCATGTGAAACAAATACAATAATAATTACTAGAACTATGAGGTTTCATTTGGTGAAAACCTGCAGGAACACAAGAAATGTACAGTAATCCAGTTGTTTCCATTTACTCTTTGTTTACAGCTACAGCTGAAATACATTGTTACTTGTCTGAAAGCAAACCAAAATTGGGTTTTAACTGAAAGGAATATAGGTAGCTCTTCCATAGTTCCAATGATTTTTCTAACCATAGCAATAAAATCATTGGCTGGCATTAAGTTTTGAATAGCTTAAGAGCTCCTGCCCATTTAATTGAAACTAAATAAATTTTAAAGAATTTTAAAGAAAAAACAAACAACAAAACTCCCACCCAACTAGCCATTTTAGTTATTTAAAATAATTTGCTACAAAAAATCATTTCCTCTTTTGCCAGACTCCACATTGCTGCTGGTAGTTCTCAAGATCAGACCCTGACAGAGTATTTTCCACCCAGGAGAATCACAAGCAGCTGTAGCAGAAGCACAGCATGGAAGCTGGCAGCTCCATTTTAGCTCCTCTTGAGGCACACAGAGAGCTCAGGCTGTGGGACCTTTTCATCTGATAACAAAGAAAGCATGCCATGCACAGAAGACCACAAAGGGTTTGAGATCAGGGCACAGCATGGAATATTTGTGTGGCTGCAAGTTCTGACTCAGCAATGGCTCCTCTTATCACCTTACTGTACATGACTCATGCTTCCAGCAGTAATCATCTAGAGAGGATTCCACAGAATCTATATATTCTATGGAAGAATGGCTAGACAGAAGATGAACTCACTCTACAAGAAAGCAACTAAAGCTATTCATCAATACCTTTTAAAAGAAAACACAAAATTCTGGCCTATTAGGCAATGTATCCCAGTTTAATCATGTCAGTATAAATATTAAGATAGCAAGGAGAATACATACTGTGCCAATGTAGATGTATGAATAGAATAGGAAATAATTTGAATGACTGAACTCAGAGAATATATTAAGGGATAAAAGAAAGCAGGAAACAGATTAAAACGTTTAACTATTCACAGAAATATCACAGAATCTAGGAATATACCAAATCTTTCATGTTCTGCTTTTTCAGCTGCTTCTTGCATTTTCCTCTCCTTGACCTGTGCATCCAATGCATCTTTATCAATCTATTGAAATGAAAAAAAAGCAGCTCTTTAGGAGATACTGTGTTTGAACAATTAAAGCAGGTATTGTAAAAGCTACATTGACTCACAGTTGTACAAGATAGATATAATCCCACTAGCAACAGAATATACACACATTACTAATGTAGGTTTAAAAAACCCAGAAATATTCTTGTTTGCTTTGTTTTAATAATGATAGCTATGTTCTTGCACCTGATCAGATGAAAACACCACATTTACATGATACATAGATCTATAAATATTTTCAGCTGCACTACATAGAATATGTTTTCCCTATTACAGCTGGGAATTTTATGTTATTGTTCTGCTTTCATTATAAAGCAAGTAAGTATTTTAGCAGTAAAGATGACAGGAAGTTCTAATAGCTCATATTTGAAAAAAATAGAGAAGGTTCACTATAAGAATGGAATAGAAATGTTTCCAGTCTTATCAGAGATTCACACAGTTGCCAAAATGCACTCCAGGGTACATGATCTGTGATGAGCTGACAGATATGGTACAGAACATCCACATCCATGGTGAGTGGGACCTGAGCAAAGGATAACACAGGCCACATCATCAAATGGGAGCAGACACCTCCATTTTAGGCAAAAAAATGTGCCCCCACTTTTGTTGGCAGATGATGGCAAATTAATAGGCAGAAACCTGGATTTTACTTATTTTCTCTCTTTTTTTTTTTTTTTTAACTGTCAAGTCATTTAATGTCTTTAAAAATTTTGTCAAAAATACAGTGACAAATCTTCAAGAATCTCGTAAACAATTGTAATAATTTTTGTCTAAAACCTATTCAGATGAAGACAGAAACAGATCATGGTTGAAAATACACATGGTTAGTGCTGTAAAGGACAACTGACAATAGCAATCAGGCAAAGAGGTAAGTTTGTAAGCAAGGGAGAAACCATCAAGAATCCCATCCTCCAAAAACAATGGTGTTGTGGGCACTAAATATGAACTCTTTCAGAGGTCTCATTGGGAAAGCCAAGCTAACAATACAACTACAGGAAACACTGTTATGAGAAATTCAATACATCTTCTTAGTTTTCTGGTAATAATAGAGGGAGGTCAGTGTATCAACTTGTGTTACACTTTTGGCTCAGTCCTCTTCAAAACACATTCACTCACACAAAAACATCCCTAACACAGACATTCCCAGTCACGTAAAACTACAGGTTCACTTTGAAGTGTTTACATAAGAAATCTATGAACAGTTTGAGGCAGCTAACTTCTAAGCTAGTTCTATTTATGTAAAAAGTTTACATGTAAATTGAAAGCAATTTTTCATTTGGATTACTCATCTGAACTCTTTAGAAAAATTAGTGATTTACTGAGGATAAATTCTTCAATCTGTAAGTGAAGAGGGCACTACCTTATGTTTCCATTACTCAGATGATAAACTAGATATAGAAGTAATAATAAAACTAGTAATAATCAAAGAAAAAAAAAGTAAAATCTGGGTTCCCATTCTGCTTTCCAGTATATTATTTCCATGTTTTTAAAATATTCAAACCCTGCTTTAGGATTTCTGGTTTCTAAGTCAAATATTGTCTTGATTTTAAAATCTTCTCTGCGACTGCCACTCAGGTAAACTGGTCAGAGAATAGAAGCAAAGAATCTTAAAACCACACAGAAACACTGATATAGAATATCTCTGTATGGATTTCCTGGCTCTTTATGGTTCAGACCTAGCCTTCTTCAGCCATAGCATAAGAGCAGTCCCTTCTGTCAGCATCATTGTTCAGGCACGTTGAATGATGTTAAATCAAAATAAAGTGTTAATCAAAGTACTCCTACACAGAGATACAACACAGGGCTTGTCCTCTCTGTGCTGTTAGGGGGCAATGACACCTTGCCCTTGAATCCAGAGCAGTAGGGCACAGGTGCACACGAGAAGCAATGGCCCTAAAGTAAAACACAAAATTTGCCTCAACAGGAGGAAGATCTTCTTTCCATCGAGGCTGGCAGAGCACTGAACAGCTGCCCAGGGAGGTCACAGAATCTTTTCCCCTCAAGATATTCCAAACCCACCTGGATATGTTCCTGTGTCACCTGCTCCGGGTGACCCTGCCTTGGCCAGGGGGGGTGGAGCGGATGATCTTCAGAGACCCCTTCCAACCCTAAATATTCTGTGATTTCTTTCACCAGTAACTTTGAACTCGACTCCAAAAGTTGCATCTGGGCCCTCCCTTCCTGCTTGCTCCCCCTCACGCACACAAACCTGAGGAGGGGTCACTGGGGTACCGCTCCCGGCCCGCCCAGACCGGCTCGGCCGCCCCTTCCCTCCCTGCCCCGCACTTAGGGTCGTTCCCGCGTTAAGCCGTTCCCCTCAGAACTCCTGGGAGCCCTTCCTTGCCCGCCCTCACCCCTATGGTGCGGATCCGTGGGTTGAAGATGCGCTCCCGCCGCTGCAGCTCCCGCCGCCGCCGCCGCTCCAGGGCGGCGGCCTCCTCCTGTTCCCGCTGCTGCGCCAGGCCGTTCATGGCGCCGGGAGAGAACAGCGGGACCGCGGGGCTGCAGTGACAGCGGCGGCCGGGAGCAGCGGCGGCGTCCAGCCGGGACACTCCGCGGCGCGTCGCGATGGGAACGGGAACGCAGTGGCCGGCCGGGACACAAGCCG
>VZUA01052857.1:925-11179 GCA_013401035.1 Horornis vulcanius
TTTTCCCAGTCATTGCAGAGACAGATTTCTTAAAATGTGAATCATCTGCCTTGCTCTGCTGTAGGATGAGAGGATTTTAATCCTGGACTCCGGAATATATCAAGTAGAAATTGAGGAAAGATAAATTCATATTAGAGTAACAAGCTCAGGTGTAGTTCAGGTGGGCAGGAGGTGCCTCCTACACACAGAATCCTCCCTCCAAGACATGATTCAGTTTTCTCTTCCCACTTTCCACTTCTTCCTTGTGCTGGAGCAGGAGGAAAATGAGAGGTGTGGGAATGGTGATACATAAAGGCAGCGTGCTGCTTTTAAATAACTACACAGAAAATGTAAGTGCATGGAGTAACACATTATCCTCTTGGCTGAGAAGAGATGATTGCAGCATTAAAATTTAATTAAATGCAACTGCTTGTAGAAAAGAGAAGGTCCATGACAGATCTGCTGTAACACAGATCCTCTTTCTCCCTCTTGAAGTGCACAAGCAGCTCCAGTAAATCTAGACAAGCAGTGATTTTTTAATATACATATTTTTATAGATATTCTTTTCATGCTCTTTGTGTTGAATATTGATTCCAGGCAGAACCATTTTATTGCTTGTTCCTAACTGTTGGCAATTGAAATAGCTTGATAAGGATGAAAGCTGGGTAAAAACGTGGCTTATTCAATTTTGCTTGCCTGCTCACCTACAAAAGGTGCTTATCCTGGAAAGACTTGCAAGAGGACAAGGATAATATTATTACACCCTTAAATACTCATTTTATCAGGATGTTTACAACAGAATATAAGGGTGAGATGAGTTTTAGAAGTTCATGCTCGGGACTATCAGTTAGAAATGCTCTCTCCTGAGTTCTTGTCCTGCAATTCTTCACCCACTCCATCATTCTGTCCCTCTGTGCTTTCAGTAACAAACAGCACCTCTGGATGTGTTTAAGTTCCCTTGCACCTGAGATATTGAAGTTCTGGTCTCTGACCTCTGCTCCCATCACACCACAGAGACACGAGATATTTCGGGATGGTTTTCATCCAGCTTGTTGCAAACGATACAAATTGTGCAGTGCTGGAAGGAGCTGAGAGGTGGAGGGGAGGGGTCACAACAGCTACAGGTGATGCCTTAACTTTCAGCTACCCTGTATTCCAAATTCTGTGCTGCCCAGGGTGCAGCTCTGAGCTCACCCCCAGGCTCACTCAGCTCTGCACACAGCACGGACACAAAACAAATCCTTGTCCTGCTGCACACCAAGGACAACTGGGACAAGTTTCCAGGCCCCAAAGCACAACCAAGGGTGGCTGAAGGGAGAAAACAAGAAGGGTGGGACTGCATCACCTGGAGCTGGGATTGGACAATTCAACCCCAAGGGGCAAATGGAGCAAAACTGATCCAAGGGTGAGACCTCCTGACCGGGCCTCCATTTTGTGTCCTTTTTTGTCCACCTTGGGTGCAGCCTGTCCAGGCTCTTGTCCTGCCCAAGGTGTGTCCTAAGGGCCTTTCAATGAATCTGTACTTTACTCTCCAGCTCTGTCCAGTCTCTGTTCCAGGTCAGCCTCCCCAGGACATCACAGACACTTCAGAACCATGGAGGGGTGGGGACATCCCTGTAGGACCCCGTAGAGCAGCTGTGGGAGCACATGGAAGCAAAGGAAAGATTCCTTGAGGTATCTTCAATCAATAGATGGAACATCTTTAGCATCCAAATTTCCTCTTTTCCTCCTGATCACAGAATCCTTAGGGTTGGAATGGGCCTCTGGAGATCATCCAGTCCAACCCCCTGCCAGGTGACACAGGAATGCCTCCAGGTGGGTTTGGAATGTCTGCAGAGAGGGAAACTCCCTGAAATCCCTGGACATCCTGTACGGACCCCCCAGCTTGAGGACAAGGCTCTGCTTACCCCAGCTTGGCTATTTTGGGGTGTAACTGGGATCAGGTGAAGAGTGACACCAATGTAACACGTGGTGTTGACTTTGCCCTGGTGGGAGAGGATCAGGCTGCTGAAGGGGAAACCTCTGGGTGAAGAAGAAGGCTGGGGCACCCAGCATCCCAAAATGTTCACAGTGCCTCCTTTACTGTTAGAAGAACACAGCCAGAGCCTTGGGAAACTTCTTTAGGTCAAACTTATTTAGCCACTGCAAGCTGTGAAGATGAGGATGTGAAATGGAAAACTGGAAGCACTCAACCTCTCAGAAGATCATTTTGACCAGTGTTTAGTCTAAGCAAGAGCCAAGAATTCCTATTTCCCCAACGGAAGTAGCAATAAAGGAATTGTTGCTGCTTGCACTTAGACCATCCATCCACCCTGGAATACCACAACCTTCTTCTAAAACCCACACTGGAGTATAAACTGTCTCCAAAGGCAGTGAGAACAGCAGTGGTGAGGAGAAGCAGTGGTTTAGACAAGGTCTGGGCTTTTAAGCTGCATCAAAAGACCACCTAAGCACAGGTTTAACAGCAGAGATTCCACTCATCCCATTCCCATTCAGCAAATCCTTGCTGCTCGTGTCTGCATGGCCACAAAGCCCTACATGGAACAGTTTGGGCTTTAGGGATAAGGACCCTTCTGACTGCCCAACAAGGGCACTGCTTATGTGCAAAGATCCCTTTAAATTTCGTGAGGACTTCGGTCAGGCAAAGAATGTTAAAAGTAATCCTTGTGTTCACTGGTAGCTCTCTGCATGAAGGAAAGAATAAGGGAAATAAGGTAAAAAAGGCACATGGCAGTGCAGCAGTTAAAAAGAAAAGACAATAAACTGATTCTGAGAAGGTTGAGATCGAGATCAACTTGTAAAAGTAGTGGAGGGTGGGTTTTTTAATTTTTTTTTCAAGTAGCTTTTAAAATATTCCAGATCTTCTTGGAATCCTGTGGGCTGTGTAACCAATGGATAAGCATGTGCTTGGGAAAGTAAATGACTTTCCTGACAAGTTTAAAACTTTTAAGGGATGCATTCCTGGAACTATTATATGATTAAATGAACTTTTTAAATGATTTTGTTAGTGAAGGACATTTATTAATGCTTCACCTTATTCTCCCAGGGGTCTAGACACTGAGAGTGGGACATTAGTATGATTTCTCAGAACAATAATACTTTGTCATTCTCCATTAATTTGAAAGGATGCTGATCCTTGTGCAGATGAAGTAGTTCCAACAGGATATTAGAGCTTTTTTTTATTTTTTTTCCCTACTGGAATTTTTTTTTTCCTTATTTTTTTTCCCCTTGTGTCAGTGCTGCAGGTCTGTCCTGCTCAAGCACTCTGATTCTGGTGTTTAAGACCTATAAATCTCCAACTGTGCTCTGTTTTTATGTATTTGAATCAAAGGGCAGGGTAACCTGAACCAGTTTCTCCAATTATGAACTAAATATTTGGAGCTCCCAAGCAGCCAGGCTGACCACAGTGTGCCCCTATGCAATCCTGCTCTTCCCTCAAGCCTTCCTCCGGAATTCTGCCTCTTCCCTGATCCACTTCAGCAAAATTCTGATCTTTCCTGAATCATCTTTTCTTGGTTGGAACAGGTTAAGGAGCACTCAGAGAACCAGACCTGCTGAAAGAGCAGGGGGAAGGAAAACCTCCAAAACCAATGCCCGACATCCACTGCTGATAGAGGGGTCATGGAAACCCTGGGAAAACTGGATGTGGGAATAAAAAATGATGGGAAAAACCATCAATCCGTGACATTTACATCACTACTGTCTTTCTAAACACATCACATCTCACGTTATTTTATATATAATTGATTCATGAGTATTCCAAAAGGCAGAGTGCATTTCCTTCCTTTACTCCCTTCCAAGTCTTGAGCCTGGTTCTGTTTCCCAGTTTCTTCATCCTTTTAGCCAGAAAGGTCTCCAGAATATTTGTTCTGGGGAAAAAATGCCAAACAGGGACTGCTGCAATTCTCAGCATTTTGTGCCTCTTGGCTAATAATTACTTTTAGTGCATTGATTGTAGTCCCTGGAATTGCTACTGTACATCTACATGACACAGCTTTTATAGCCAACTTTTTTTTTCCTTGCCTTTATGCAGCCTCTAAAAGCAGGAGGTGAGGGCTTCACTACACAGATTTTGGATAATTAAATAGGTGATCAAATAGAGAGCAGCCACTGCAGATGTATTTAGAATGCTTCCACTATTTTCTTTGTGAGGATATTCCTGGAAAAGTTGCGTTAAAACCTCATTTTCTTAAAACACTGCTTGCTTTTGCCTCTGCATTCTGCAGCTTCTAATTGAGAACATAATTGGGTATTTGTATTTGCCAGGATCAGTCCTGTTAATCACCCAACTCATCCTCATCACCCCATCAGGTTTAGTTAGAGTACATCCACCTTTTCTTCTCCCAAAATTCACAATCTGCACCAGCACTGCCATTTCTGTCAGATGGCTTTGATTCTTTTATGGACACTTTAAATTCAGCTGTTTTCTGTAATTTGTAAACTAATTGGGCAATTCAGAGAAGGATGAACTCTTGTAGCAGCTGACCAGTTCCTTATTCCCAGAAAATAAATGAGGATATTTGGAGAAGGAAAGCAACACAGACAGAACCTCAATCTACTACTAATTTGTTGCCACAAAATAGAGAGAGGATTTTTCAAGTTTACTAAAGACTCTAAGAAAGATTTTTTGGGCTCTTCCTTTTTACTGATTATTGTGTCTGTCAAGCTGATGGGCTCCAGACATCCTCTTCTATCTTATACAGTTAGAAATGGGCAAGATTTTCTTTAGCAGAGAGTAAAATGACTGGAAAATACATTTGGAAGAGGAGTGACACTCAGATAGCTTTCCTAATTGTCTAAAAAAAGTGAAGGAAGTGGCAAATATTTATATGAAGTCAAATATTAAGTCTGACATTTCAACAGCAAAACAATTCTCTTTGGTTTTCGAGCCTTTATTTATTTAGAAACACATTGTTAATGAAAGAGGGGTTAAATGCTGCCTTTAAAACATTCCATTTTAAGCCAAGTGTTTCATTCTGGATTAACTCCAGCTGCTATTCCAGGGCTTTATTTATATTTTGTTTGTTTCACAACAAAGCATAAAATAAGGGCTGTTCCTTCTCTGCTCTGCAGACAAGACAGATTAATAGCCAGGGGAAAAAAAAATACTGCAATAATTTGGAAGAGATTTAGGAGCTGGAGCAATGAACTGGACATACTGAGAGGTGCCTGACTATTTATAACATCTCCAGTGGGGGTGTTTACTGAAATAGTCACCCTGCTCTGCCTCTGCAGCCAGCAGAGGTCAAATCATTATAAATAATAATGTGTTCAGAGAGTTGGATGTCTCTCAAAGGATCATTGAACATCTTCTCCCATTTCCCCCTCAGTGACTATAAGGGGAAGTGAGAAGAATTCTGAGGCTGGAGAAGGGTTTATTACCCAAATGTGAGGTTGGGATGTTGCTTCCACAATTCCTTCCAGCTCCCAAAAAAAGCAGGGGACAAATAAAAAGAGGAATGAAAAGCACATGAGGAATTTGCAATGAAATCCCAGTTGGCAGCTGGAGGGTTATAACTTCTTGTGAGGGTAGAGAAATAAGGAATCAAAAAAAGATGTAAATTAATAAACAGGCTGGGAGAGCTGGGAATGTTCACCTGGAGAGGAGAAGATCCAGGGAGGGCTCAGAGCCCCTTGCAGGGCCTGAAGGGGCTCCAGGGGGGCTGCAGAGGGGCTGGGGGCAAGGGATGGAGGGACAGGACACAGGGAATGGCTTCAGAGTGACAGAAGGGAACTCAGGGTTCAAAAGGACATCCAAGGAGCAGAATTCAGGGTTCCAATGCACATCCAAGGAGCAGAATTCAGGGTTCAAAGAGCTGTGTAAGTGCATGGCCCAGCCCTGTTGGGCAGAGCTGATTTTCCACGAGCAGATCAAGGGTCTGAAAGGAGCAGGCAGGAGTGGAAATGGCACAAAGCTGTGTCAGAGGAGTTTTGTGTTGGAGATCAGGAAAAGATTCTGCCAGAAGGCAGGGATAGATGGGGTATTGGGAAGGAATTCCTGGCTGGCAGGGTGGGGATGCCCTGGCACAGGGTGCCCAGAGAAGCTGTGGCTGTCCCTGGATCCCTGGAAGTGTCCAGGGCCAGGCTGGATGGGCTTGGAGCAGCCTGGGGTAGTGGGAGGTGTCCCTGCCCATGGCAGGGGGTGGAATGAGATGATTTTGAGCTCCTCTTCCACCTCTTGTGAAAATCTTGTGAAAATCTGCATTGGGCATTTCACAGTAAGAAGGAGGAAAACTCATTGGAAACTCTAAAGCAGTGTTGAGAAACAGAATTTGCTTTTTAAGTGCTTTGCTGTCTGATTCGCTCAACTGCCTTGAAAAATGCTATGGGAACCTGGCCCTGTGAGGTAAAAATGATTCATTCAGGAAAAGACAAATCCCTGCAATTAATGGGGAAATAAATTTTACAAGAAATCTTCCATCTTCTCTTGTGAAAGAGTCTGTAATGGTCAACTGATGGGCTTTTATAACAAGTGTTATAGTTCATGGTTTATAACAAGTGTTATAGTTCATGGTGAGTTTAAAGACAAAACTTTGATTCCAAGGGATATAAATGTATTTTCAGGAACAGTTTAAATGCTGGGATTTTATGGGCTAAATACATCAGAATGAGTCACTCTGAAGATATTCATTTGGGCAGACAGTGACTCAGAATTATCTGATATTTTTTAATTTCTATTGCATGTTGGCCCTTAAAAATCTCCAGTGTGGAAATGTTTAATAATTGATAGCAAGTTCTAATAATTAAATATTAATCCCATTCTTTTTCTGAGCATTGTGCAGATAATTTGACACTATACATATTTATGTTACAATTACAAAACGTATTTACTTCCTTTTTTTTTACACTCCTTCAACATATTGCTCAGGAATCTATTCAATATTGTATTGACATAAGAAATTAATACATTTCTTTGCTAAAGTGAATTTCATGTTGGAAATTATTCAAAAGAAAGGAAGCCCCTGGATGAGATTTCCAGGTTGCTTCATCACATCTACAATATATTTCTTCCTCCATGGCTACAATTCAGAGTTGTCTGGCCCAACTCAAATTCATCTCCCACTGAAAACCACCAGAGCTGATGTCAACTCACCTGTAATAGAACACTCACATATTTAACCTTAAATCTGCTGCTCTCCAGCTTTTATGTCCCTTTTATGTATTTTATATTTATAAAATAATTCCTTTGATTTTCTCTTTTAGACCCAATCTGCCTATACCTATTTTTCAGATAATGCTATTTCACAAGAAATCCTCTTGGATTTCTACTGGACAATTAATCAAGTTCAGCTTGTGCATCCACATTTATAAGAATAACACCAAGAGGTCTGAGTGTTGTATGGGTCAGCAAAGCTTCATTTGTTTCAGGAAAACACCTGGTTTGATTTGAATAATTCCATTAAATGAACTGGATCACCTTTCCCTAAAATTCTGTGTATTCCAAAGCATTTTTACTATTTTTAGCATTCTGAAACACCTTCCAGAAAATAAATCTGCAGGTTGATTTGAATAATTCCATTAAATGAACTGGATCACCTTTCCCTAAAATTCTGTGTATTCCAAAGCATTTTTACTATTTTTAGCATTCTGAAACACCTTCCAGAAAATAAATCTGCAGGTTGATTTGAATAATTCCATTAAATGAACTGGATCACCTTTCCCTAAAATTCTGTGTATTCCAAAGCATTTTTACTATTTTTAGCATTCTGAAACACCTTCCAGAAAATAAATCTGCAGGTTTTTTGGAGTGCCAGAATGTTTGTTTTCTGTTTGGGCATTTTGAATGTCCTTTATCCAGCAACAGTTGAACACCTCCAGCTCTTGAGCCATTCCCCTGATTTTCCTTCTACTCACAGCAAATAAAAACAAGCTGAAGTGTTTCAGCACTGCATGTGGCATCTGTAGATAAAAGGGTTATCAGAAAAAAGGAACTATCTGCATGACTACCTGCATTCTCTTCTTTGAGAATTAAAAAATAAAGTTAATCTGAACAGAAATGAACGCAACACTTCATCAAAGTGGGATACTGAGTCTCAGAATTCGCCAAAATTCGTCAGAAATTACAGACACACATCAGCAATTTTGTTCTCAAACCCAAAGCCTCATATATATGTCAAAGTTAAGCATTTATTCAGATCTGTTTTTAAAAATTCCCCATGTAATCAATAGAGCATTACTAATATTTTCAGACAGAAATTTAACATTCACAACTGCCAAAAAAATCACCTTTTGGAGATGCCTCTCTCTCTTATTTATGCAGAAAACCTAACACAGATGATTTTTATCAAGTCATCATACATGGCTTTCTTCTCTTGGGCTGATAAACTCATACAAAACTCTTTGCAAATCTGAAATTCAGAACATTTCCAGTGTCCAATAATAGATCTCTTTTGCAACATTCTCTAGATCTCCTGACATGCTGCGTTGTCACCCACCCTCCACAGTTTATACAGCTATTAAAAACTTCAACAGTTTATAAAATACTGAACAATTGTTTCTGGATGGTCTCATCATTATTTTACTTGGAAGTTTATTCTGACAAACAAACTCTAAGATAATTAAACTTTAAAATGAGAGAGTGGTTATTAAGTCTGTTCAGTCACTTAAATGAATTATTGCATGGTGGATTTGTTTCTCTTTGAGATTTATGCCTTCACTTGAAATTTTATGACTGTGGAAATTATGTTGTAGCTACTTTTGTGTCAGTTGGCCAAGGAGAAGAGAAATTGGTGGAATTTCCTTGTTTATGTTATTAAAAGGACTAGATCAAGACATTTCAGAGGTTTTCTCCAATTTCTCCTGTTGTGACTCCACAAGGCAGAGAGGAATGAGTGAATCAAAACTCAATGAAAACTCCTGAAATCTCCTCTGCTTGGATGGCCACAAAGGAGGATAAATACAGGACAGATTTAAAGTGCTCAGGCACAGAAGGATTGCCTGAGGAACCCAAAAGAGAAGAGAAATCTCCTTAAGGGACACTGGGCGGGGCAAAATAACTTTTCAATGTTTCCACTGCAAGACAACCCGAGGTTAAGGAGTGAGACCTTGACCCTGAGTGATCCACCACAGTGTCACTGATCTCCACTCCCAGCCCTTCTTTTCCCACTGCACTAAAGCCAATGGGATGGATTTTTGTGCCTGAGCTAGATCTGCAGCACAGATTCTGAAACCCTGTTTGTTATGCTGCTCCCTGGCTTCAGAGTAGATCTGTGTTTTCTCAGAAAAAGACATTTTCAGGAATGCTTTTCAGGTCTCTGCCACAATCTACCTTCTTGGGGAGGAGCAGAGAAAGCAGATTATTTTCCTCCAGAATTCTAATATTTACTATTTTAGCTTAGATATTTCTGATTATTGCCTTGTGTTGCACACTTATGTACTCAGATCTGACCATGCAATCACCTTTGGCTGCTTTGGTTTGTTTGGTCTCAAGGACAGGATTTGCAATTGTAACTCTTGGATGAGACATCAAATGCTAGAACCACTTATTTAAGATATAATTGCTGGTGATTTAGTATTTTTTAACCAAGAAACTTCTGAGAATATAGTTACAAGCTGTGACATCAGACTGGTCACGTAAATGGGGCAAAACTTCTTTTAAAATACTTAAAAATATTGTAACATGGCCAGAACACTGCTGACACATAGATAATACCTCTCCTGACAGATAAAGGTGCAGCATCAGGTAAAGAAAAATACCAAGAAAGGTGAAAAAATAGTTCAGTCTGAGTGGCACAGCCTGTTCCTTGGCCATCCCACCCCATCCAAGAGCAACACCATGAGTGAGGCCTCTGGAAGTGATTAAAAGATGTGGAAAAAAGAGAAAATAAAATGGCTTTGAACAACCTTCCATCAGAATCAGGGATAATCAGCACAGGTCCTAAGCCAAGCATGGACCAGGCTGAGGAGGAGGAATGCACCAGCAACCATTCCCAAGAGGAGGAGGATGGGCAAGGGGATTGGAAGCAGATTGATGGCACCATTGCTGTGTTACTTGGGGAATGTGATGCCTTCAGTTTCAGCTTCCCTGTATTCCAAATTCTGTGCTGCCCAGGGTGCAGCTCTGAGCTCACCCCCAGGCTCACTCAGCTCTGCACACAGCACGGACACAAAACAAATCCTTGTCCTGCTGCACACCAAGGACAACTGGGACAAGTTTCCAGGCCCCAAAGCACAACCAAGGGTGGCTGAAGGGAGAAAACAAGAAGGGTGGGACTGCATCACCTGGAGCTGGGATTGGACAATTCAACCCCAAGGTGCAAATGGAGCAAAACTGAT
>VZUA01052857.1:34577-44665 GCA_013401035.1 Horornis vulcanius
TTTTCTTTTCTTTTCTTTTCTTTTCTTTTCTTTTCTTTTCTTTTCTTTTCTTTTCTTTTCTTTTCTTTTCTTTTCTTTTCTTTTCTTTTCGTCATTTTTAGTATTGAGTTTCATAACCAGGCCACAGATTCTTCATTTTGGCAGAAGCTGACAATGCTAGGACAGGATAAAACGGAGCCTGAAGTGATTTCTTTTAAAATCACCAAACAGCAGCAACTCAAGGGTGGTTAGGGAGAATTGCTCCAAACTGGGAGTAAAGCTTAGACCAAATACTGGGAATAAATTCTTTACTATCAGGTTGTGAGGCACAGGAAAAGGTTGCCCAGAGAAATTATGGATGCCCCATGGCTGAAGTGTTTAAAGCCTGATTAGATGAAGCTCAGAGCAACCTGGACTAGTGAGAAATGTCCCTGGCAGGAGTGGAACTGGATCATTTTTAAGGTGCCCTCCAACCCAAACCATTCTGGGATTCCATAAACTCAAGTCAATTTTGTCAGGAAAGCCTCAACAGATGGCAAGGACTGTGCCCAGCAAATCTCATCCTCTCACAAAACAAAACATCGGCTTTGCATAATTAAATGCTGAATGGTTTCCTCAGTGCAAAATTCCTCCACAATGAGCAAAGAGAAAAATTCACTTAACTGCTGAAGGCCTGAATCCAGCTACCATAAAGTTCATATGATTTTCCCTCATTAACTCATGAGAAACCTTAATAGATGCAGTTTGTCTGCTGGAATTATGGGGAATAATTCCTCTTACTTTAGTGGTAACAGGAAAATAACCATGGGATTGTCCCCAGGAACTAACTATTCCAGCAAACTTTTTTAAAAGGGAAATAAGAATAAGAAAGAGGTGTACACCTTGTTATTTTCTGCATTAAAATTTGCTTGCACTGAGGCCTGGAGGGGTGTTCAGTAGGAAAATAACACCCTGAAAACAAGCAGGCTTTTCACGATATTCCCTTCCAGCACACATAAATAATGGATTACCAAAGCTTTATTGCTTTTTTTGGAGATGATGTGTCCTTCTATCAGGTTTGCAGCTCTTAAAATGCAATTGTGCAGTTTCTCACAGTGGTGCTGGTTCCCTCCTCCCAGCAGCTGGAATTTGCTCATGATGATGTTCCTATTTCCTGCTGCTCCCTGCAGCCTAATGAATGCTCCCTGACATTACCACAGGCTCACTAATTCCCACCCAGCTCTCGTTCCACCCATCCGTGCCCTCGCTGTGCTGACTCAGCAGGCATTTCCTCATTCCTAAAAAAAAATGGGTTTGGAGAAATTTCTTTCAATCCAGAGCAGCATTTCAGAGAGGCTGCTGTGCTGCTGAGGCAGCACACATGAGGAGATACCCAAATCTACTGAAAAGAAGCTCATGGAAAGAGGAAAACAAATTAAAAAATAGAGGTAAATTGAAAAAATCACCACGAATGTTCCGAGGAAAAAGGGATGCTGGTGCCATAATGAAGCAGAACAACCCTGAGATACTTAAGGGATGAGAATATTGATGGAGCTCGTTTATCCTGGAGAAAAGGAGGCTCAGGGGGATCTTGTGGCTCTGCACAACTCCCTGACAGGAGGGGACAGCCTCGGGGGTCGGGCTCTGCTCCCAGGGAACAGGGACAGGAGGAGAGGGAGCAGCCTCAGGCTGGACCAGGGGAGGTTTAAGCCGGAGATCTGGAAAAAAAACTCTTCACTGAAAGGGTGGTCAAGCATTGGAACAAGCTGCCCAAGAAAATGGTGGAGCCACTGTCCTGGGTTATAAACTTACAGGTTAAACAGTTGATAGTTAAATAGTTGTTAGTTGAGAAAGGATATACATTTATCTTTCATTCCAATTTAAAACTGTATGGTTTAAAGTGTTACCTTTGTAAGATTGCATAGGGTTGTAAAGTGTTACATTTGTGAGATGGTGGAGGGTGTAAGTTGTTACTATGATTACGTTGTTAGTGTCTGTTGGCAATTGCGATGTCGTACGGTGTTAAGTGACAGTTGAAACTTGGAGTAGTTACCTTTGTGATGTTGCTGGAAGAGTGATAAAGCTGCCTGGAAAGAATTCCAGAAAGGAAAAGGAGCCTCACTGATAACACTGAGACCACAACCCTGAACTTCCATTGGTGGACGTAGCCAACCAATCATCTCACGGCGGGAAGAAATGATTGGCTGGGAATGAGTCTGGCTAAAGGCCAATGAGGACTCTGGAAATGAACCAATGGCACGAAGGATCCAAAACCCACCAATCCCTGAGGGGACAGAGACTATAAAAGGGACTGGCAGCCCTCAGAGGGGTCACTCTCTGAAGGGTGGGGTGTCCTAAAGAGGAGTCCAGGGTAGTACAACATTGTTAATGTTCTGACTTCTCATGAAGGGGTTTGAGGCTAGCTCAGCCTCTTGTTCTCAGTAGTCACTTAATAAATCATTCACTAATTTTTTATAACATTGGAGTCTTGGCCTCGTTTGTAACACTGGGCACTGTAAAAAACTCTGGATGTGGCCCTGGAGGATGTGTTTCATGGTGATGGTGCCGAGCTGAAAGTTGGACTTGATGACCTTAAAGGTCTTTCCCAGTCATTCAGTGACAGGTCCTGTGCTCACACGGCCCCATCTTCCTCTCAGCAGCTTCTGTAAAACCAAATGCCTTTCTTGCAGCTTTATCCATTTTGAGGAGGAATTCACCTTCTTGCCAAGACACATAAATCTCCTCCTCATGGTTTGTCTTCCTCCCTGTTGGGTATTTACCTCTTCCAGAACCCCCCAGTGATCCCACTGGGACTCTCTCCCAGAAGAAATGTAAATGCAACCCCAAACCACCAGCCCTATTCCCACACGATCCTCAAGCAAGACAGAGTATAGACTTGGCTGCAGGCTTCCATTACCTAATTTTAATCCTGATTATAAAATCCAATGACTTATATAAACCAGCAAGATTTTATTTACTCATGCTGATGTTAAGTAAATTGACCTCCCCCATTTTTGTTTTCCTTGCACAAACACAATCAATCACCAAGACAGAGAAAATTGCCCCTGGACTTTATTGGTCACAGGTTAGGTGTTCTTTTAATTAGATATAATTAAAAAATGACAAGCCTTTATTTGACTGTGCTTACTGAAAATAACTTTTTCTTTTTTTTTATTTTCACTACAGCCCATATATAAATTAATCCTTTTCTGGATTATAATTAATTGCTGGAGGTCAGTAATTAATCTCTTTTTTCTACAAGACAGACTGCATTTAACTGCACTGAGACAGTGGCAGAGGGGATTTTCCCTGGCACTGTTAGCAAAAGGAATTTTCAGTTTCTGAGTTTTCCAAGCTGCTAAGGAGACCCAACTCCCTAATTAAATAGGCTCCTCTGTAAACCTTATTTTCACAAACTTCCACCAGCCATGAAAAGATGTTTTTTTTCTAGAGTAGAAATTTTGGGAGCAGCTCAGAATTCACAGCTTTTTTTGTACCATTGTGTTTCCCTCTGTGTCCTCAGGTGGTGCCAGCCCAGGTGCTCAAAATATTTTTCTCCAGTTCTGGATAATTCCTAATTGCCGATGCGAGGGATTAACATACTCAACCAGTGTGAAATGGGAATTCACTCTCTCAGAAAAACCAAATGATTCTGTGGTGTGAATCTGACTCTGGAAATCATATCTGCTTGAAACACCTGGATCTGTGCAATGGAAGTAAATACTATGAGCTTCCAGATGTCCAAGAGCAAAACCTTTCAGGATTTTGCACAAATAAGGGCAAAAAGCAAAGGACTCTGATTTGATTTTAAATAGATGGTGACAAATTGTTTTTCTAATCCTTGATTTTTTTTTTTTTCAAGCTGATACAGCCTTTTACGATTTTTCTCTGAAATTATTAGGATACTTACAGCATTCTCCACAAGAAAACAAAAAGCTTCTGCCTATGGTAGCTGCTTCCTCCTTCTAGTGTTTGACTGTCCAATAAAGTGCTTTTTTAAACTCCAAATATCACCCCCAAATGTTGCCACCCCCTCAGCTTGGCGGTGTAAATTTTAATGCCTGTTTCAGGGATATAGAAGCTTTTGGTTTGCAAGGCGTGCTCTGGAATGCCAAAACCCCCAAATGCACACACTGCACCACTCCTGCAAACACTGCAGCAGGGATGGATTTAGCAATGCCTTTTGTTTAGGAATAGGAACTCAATGAAAATATGCATTGTGGTGCTGCCAAAAAAAAAAAAAAATAATAAAGATATTAAAATGGATGTTGACAATGCAAACAGAGCAGAACCCAGCATGAGCAGCAGCTCATAACCACACCTCTCACCTGGGAGGGTTCACTGCTCTCGGGACAGGTCTAAATTAGAAGTTTTTGCTTTATATTCTGCTTTTACAAAGTGATAAAAAAGCCTCCTTAACTCCCTGTGCTCTCTGAGTGCCCATGGAAAGTAAAGAATGCAAAGTTTGCAGGCCCAGCCACCAGGAACCTCCTTGGAATTGCACCTCAAAGCCTTTCCAGAGCAGAGCTGGGCAAACACACACACTCAGGTATTCCAGTCAAAGCAGAGAAGGGAAGCAAATCATGAATGGCAAGTGTGATCCACGTTTACTCCATGAGTAATCAGCTTGTAAAAACACACACCTGAGTGCCCAGCCAGGGGAACAGGCAATTGTGGGCTCCTCTCTCCTGATCTGCCTCTCTCCAGCTTCTTTTAGAGAAAAAAATTAATGTGTGCTCCTGTTTCCTTTCTCTTTGGGGTTTTCTTCCCCCTTTTCCCCCCTTTTTTTAGCTGCCAGTTATGCTGTGAATAACCAAATAGACCCCCCAAAAATGATTCTTCCTCTGGTTTTCTCTCACTATTCCAACCAACTGCATTTCCTAAACAAATAATCTTCATGATTTTAAGAGAGATAAATACAATTACTCTCTATTAAAACAGGATTGTTTTGTCACAAAGGGAATAGGAAGAAGAAAATCTCCAAGGAAATATTCCTTAAGCAAATCTTCCTGCTGCCTGAAATATGTCACTGCCAAAATTCATCCCAAGCTCTGTGTAATACACATGACTCTACCAGAAATGAGCATTTAATTAGTGTCTAATACAAATACCAACCACCTGTGCTAATAACTGATGGTGGGGGTTGAAAATGTTTTTCAGGTAAATATCATGGAGCTCTGAGGCTCCATCTGACCTCAGGCATGGAAAATGAGTGTGATGAATTTGCTGGCTCCATCACCCAGTGAGAGATCAATTGATGGCACCACACAGAGCTGGCAGAAGATCCCAGAGGTCAAGGAAAGGCCATAAACAGGTTCAGAGGGAAATGAGCCTCAGGCACAGCAGTGACAAAGCTCAACAGCTATTTTTAGGCACTTAAAAGCCACAAAAAAGGGGTTTCATATAACCACAGAGTGAATTTTATTGGAAATATTCTGGTGGCTTGCTTCTTTGAAATAGCCTTGGTCCAGATTCCGTCGGGAATCTGGAGACTCTTCCTCCCAGAGGGTTCCAAGGGAATTCCTCTGGAATCACCAGCTTGTGAGCGTGGTGTGGGCAGAGGCAGGACCCCGTGCAGGCAGGAATGTGAGCCAGGATCCCAGGGCAGAGCTTGGTTCTGAACCGAGCTGTAATGGAGAGAGCAGCTCTGGAGTAGAATTAACTTTTATTTGTTTTCAGATGGAATTTTAGCAGGCACTAAAAATAAATTCCTGGAGCTAAGCCTCCCCATTCCAGGGAAGAGACAACCTGGCTTCAATAACCAGAAGGTTGCCATACCACTGGTGTTAATGAATTTATACAATTATTTATATATATATATGCACTAATTTTTATATAAAAGACTCAAATAAGCTTAGGCAGAGGATTGAGCCTGAAATTACACACATTTTCACTGTGATTCCATAGACTCCAGCACTGCCAAACCTCCCCAGCATTTCCCCAGCTCCCTGTGCCTGATTCCCAGTGCTCCTGAGGTTCTCCATCCATGTCAGCTGCTCACTGGCAGGGGCAAAACGGGAAGGACAGACAGGGCAGGCACCCAGGTGAGGTTCCGCACTGCCATGGGGTTGGCAGCCTGAATTAAAGTGAATTTAAGGGTGAAACAGCTCAGTGGTGAGGAATGGTTGAAGATGACTCTTGGGAGGAACCCTAAATGTTGATGTAAACCCAGCTTAAGGCCAGCAAATATAAAAAACTGATTTTTGCTCCTTGGGACATCCTTTCGTTGTGTCTGAGGACTCTTGTCAGCACCTACCTGTAGGAACAGCTGAAAGTTCCTGTGTTGGCTGGTTGAACCACTCAAATAAATGAATAATGCAGATCCCAACAGGAAATAGAGATATTTATTCCCAGGAAAGCTGTGTGTACTTGGGCAATTTATTCCAGTCATCTTCACCAGGTGTAAAACCAGGATCAGAATTAGTAGGAAAACCAAGACTAAACCCCCCTGACTGCAGAGGGAACATTTCCACCACCACCACGAGACCTTGCTCTGCCTGAATCTCTGCAGGATCTGAGCCACAGCTTCCTAAAATGCAGCCCAGATTTGCTGCTGGACATGAAACTCCATCTAAAATGTGTAAGGAAAGTTTGCCACCTCAGAATGGAGACCAAAATGGCTTTGAGTATGTGGAATAAAAAAATACTAACGATGTCAAAAAATATGGTGGAAGTTTAGTTTCTCAGCTAGAAAAGAAAACCGAGATTACACAGACAAATTCTTCCAGTGTTTCCAGACTTCTGAATAATTTTAATAGTAGCTTCAATGGAACTTTGTAACTCTAATTATTTTTCTTCAGATGTAACCTGTACAATGGCACGTTCAGCTCTATATTTTCCAAAAAGCATCTGTGTCACCAGATGAAAAACAGATTCAGTTGCTACACTGAAGATTAAGAAAACTGTTTTGTGATTTCAAGCTAGAACACAAAATTTCACCATATGCAATGAATCAGAAATTGTGAAAAACAACTCTATTTCAGTATTCAAGTATGAAGCTCCAACTCCATCTTCTCAAAAAAATAATAGCTAAAATTAGCTCTCTAGAAATTTGGGNTCCTCAAAAGTAAATGCTGGAAAAAAACAAGTACCTTTTTGCTGATGTTCCTCTTAATTTAATAACGAATTGATGAGTTCAGGCTTTTTCCTCTGCCATTGAAGGTAGTGGGATAATAATTCTTGATTTAAGTTATATTAAAATTTTTCTCAATATATTTAGGACATCTATAAGCAGGTAGGCTTTCTGTCATATTCTTAAAACCTTTTTGTTGCCTGAGCATCTGACACTGTACATACACTACAAAAAAAAAAAAAAAATAAAAACAGGATGCAGTGAAAGGGCAGCTGAATGAGAAGGAAAAACTCGTGTGTGGTGATTGGGAGCCCAATCTGCCACACTGAATCTTGGCAGCAAAGCTCAGAGGTTTATCAGGTTCTGTGCTCTTGCTGTACAGTGAAGAAACACATTTACTGCATGAAATATTTATTCCTGAGAGGTGCTGCTTGTAAGGTCAAAGCAAGACTCTGATTTTGATGGGTGATGGGGATGGCTGTGGCGACACGTGGCAGAAATGTCCTTCCTTCCCTGGCATTCCTGGGATGCAATCCCAGTCTGCAACCAGCTCAGTCCTGCTGGAGTTCTTCCCTGTGAGGGTGAGGAGGTCCTGGAATGGATTTCCCAGAGCAGCTGAGGCTGCCCTGGATCCCTGGAAGTGTCCAAGGCCAGGTTGGACAGGGCTTGGATCACCCAGTGTGACACAGCCTTACCCATGGCCAGAGTGTAAGGAGCTCCTGAAGATGTTTCAAGTCTGAGGATTGACCTCCCAGAGTGGCTGAATAACAGCAAGACAGATTCTCTGGATGTGCTTTGTAAGAGAAAATGTTTTAATAATGACAAAAATAACAAACAGTATCAAACAAAAGAAATGTAAGATGAACACAGTGTAGAGAGAACTCTTGCACTGGCTAAGGCTGTCCAAAAAAGCACTTAAGCACCTCTGTGCTCCTTCTGAAAAAATGAATATTTTAGGAGGGACAATTTGGCTTGCTGCCAATAGAATCTAGCTGCATTTCTGAGGAGCAGCTAGAGAGGCCTATCAGTGTTTTTATCTTGGCATTGAGCCAATTACTGTATGATAATAAATAATAATAAGGCAAAGAAGTTTCTGGTGTTCTTCCCTTACAAGGTCCTGGGGTGCAACTGGAACCCTTTTCCTTATACAGAATCATTTGCTTGGTGCAGTGCAACACCTGGGATAGTGGAAGGTGGAACTGGATGATCTTTAAGGTCCCTTCCAACCCAAACCATTCCAAAATTCTATGAGTCCGTGATCTCAGTGACAGCAATAATTTGGAATGCAGGCATCCAATGCATCTCAGGATGTTCATGGATCTGCAGGTCCAAGACATCTCCTGCCAGGTTCGTTGCTTCCCTGGGAGATTTTTCCCCCCAAGAATTTGGGAAATGTGTCCTTTATCACAGAAACACTCTGCACACAACTGTGACAATCCAGATTGTCCTTCCAGTTTCCCTACCTGGCAGCCTTTACTGTGGTATGAAAGGAATGTTTATTTTTATGGGATACATGAGGTGTCCTCTGGACTTACTTGCTTGTGATAATTCTGTTACCCCGGAGAAATCATCCCTGTTATTATCCAGCCAGCTGGCATTGAAGAAATGTTTTACTTCATTAAAACCAGGTTGTGAGATTGGGTTTGTTTCCCTCCATCTCAACACACTGTGATCTGAATGGCTCCTCTTTGTAGGCTGGACCCAGTCGAGAGGNAGACAATCCCTGAGGAATATCCACTCCTCAAGTTATCAATTGTTTTGAAATAGATATGTTCTTAAAGTTTGAATTACTCTTTTTTTTCTAGTTTAGGAAGAGGGACACAGGCTGCCAAGGCTTTTGACTGAGGACAGGACTGTCCAGTTTCATTGATCCTTCATTCCCAGTAGCAAGAAATAGCCATGGGTTTATATTTTTATCATGTTCTGCATTATTAATTTGTTTTCAGGACCATAACAGCACATACATTTGACAACTTATTGTGAACTTCAGTCACAGAGCCTCAGCTTATTACAATATTCTCTGCAAAACTCCTTAATCCCAGTAGATTTATTCTGAGCCAAACCAAACTTTCTGATTGCTGCTGGTGTCAGATCTGCTCTTGAAATCACACCTCTGTGATCCCAGAATCCTGGAATGGGTTGGAAGGGACCTTAAAGCCCATCCAGTTCCAACCTTCTGCCATGGGCAGGGACACCTCCCACCATCCCAGGTTGCTCCAAGCTCCATCCCACATAATACACAAGAGTTATTCACATAAAACAAAGTTCAAGACAAAATAAGTGTTTCAACCTGTTTGTTATCCAGGCTTGTCAAAGTCTAGGTTTCATCTGCACTGAACAGACATATATAGAGGTTTTACCCAGGTAATCTATTCAGATGAAGTTCTTGTTCATCTCCTTTAATTAATGAAAGCATCCTGATTACATGGTTAGACCCAACCCATGTGCCATTCCCCAGCTGTAGGAGACATTTACCCACAAACATTCACCCCTTGCTGCCCTGTGGCCACACAGGGGAAAGGAATGGAAACATCCAGGATGCAGCTCTTTGGGCCTGTTTTGGATGCCTCTTTTAGGATGGGATGAAATGTGCTCCAGACCTTATTCACAGGAAAGCCCAGAGACACAGCTGAGATATCACACCTCTGTCACCTTGAAATTTCACTTTAATGGAAGGAAGGCGTTTAGAGGGATGCATAGGATTTGGGGTTTGTTTGGGGTTCTTGTCTTCTCTCTGAAAACATCTCCCAAAGACAAGATTCAAAACTCACAGGTCAGGGCCAGGGTTTCTGAGACATCCTTCAGCCAAGGATTTCTACCATAATCAGATTTAAGCACTGGTAGTTATCAGGTTAAAATCTCTACCACAAAACCACTTCCATTTTTTAGAAGGTGCAAGAGAGAGAGCAAAGTCATTCCCTATGTGGCCAGAAAGGTGATTCCAGGTGCATCAAAGCAGATTTTATGGTTGAGTAAAGGGTTGTTTTTGGTCATATTGTAGCCTTTCAATCAAAATGGAGAGATGGATCAAATGGTCATTAAAAATTTGGGCATGTCT
>VZUA01052872.1:64759-76790 GCA_013401035.1 Horornis vulcanius
AAGAAAGAAAGAAAGAAAGAAAGAAAGAAAAGAAAGAAAAGAAAGAAAAGAAAGAAAAGAATCCTGATGAGCTTCCTCCTTGCATGCACGTTATCACTGCTCCAGCAGCCGGCTGAGACTGCGGCAGCAGTCCTGCAGAGGGCCAGGGGAGCACCTGGATTTCAGGATCCGGCAAGCTCAGGAAAACAGCGCAGACAGGTAGCTGTACTTCTCAAAGAGATTCTCAAGACTTAAAAACTCAGCAAAACTTATTCAAGGAGCTTCAAAACCCAACCTCAGTATAAGAGACAAGCTCCAGGAAAGATGTAATAGGATTGTTTACCCTACAAATGAACTACAGTCAACTTGGCATGCATTGTATTGAAAACAAGCACACCTTGAATGCTTTGTGATTCTTAAATATGTTGTGGTGACTTTTTATTGCAGTTTACTGACAATTTTTAAGACTATATTGTCATGAGCTGGCAATAAAAATAATAATAAAAAAAGACAAGCCAACAACATTGAAAATTTTTATATGTTCCCAGAAGACTTGTAAGTTTGATTCTGTGATGTGTGTCTTGAAATATACTGGTTCTACAGCTCTTACCAAATGACTACACTCTCCTGAGCTCATGAGGCTATTTGCTTGACAACCAAGCAATGTAGCTTCATCCTAGATGTCTCAGTGAATTTAAAAAGAAAAGATGGCATTCCTACCAAAAAAGCAAGTGATTCTGGTATCCATTATGAGTTTTCTTGGTGTGACTGTTTCTAACGGTGCTGAGCTAGTCATAGTGTATCATACTTATTTATCAATATGTTTTTAAAGTTAGTTTAAAAAAATGAAAGCAGGTGCAACAACACACACAAATATGCTGTATAATTTCCATCAACATGAAGGGAAGAGGAAATGTCACCCTAAAAACAAAACCCCAAATACATATACAGACATCAACAGCACTAAAAGATTTGCCTTCACAAGGGCTGTTAAATTTCAGTGTCTGAGAACTGCTAGACCTTTACAAGATGAAGCATCATGAGCAACTGAATTCCATCAACTCAAGAGTCTCTCTAACCCCATTCTTTATCTGGACAGCCAAGATTTTTTCCGCAACTCCTTTCTTTTAATGTTTAAGACTAAACTGTAATCTTGCTCATACTGTCTTCTTGTGACTTCATCAGACAATCACGAGAAGTGTTATGCATTTACACTAGAGACTGGAGTTACCCCAATACATGAACACTCCACTACTTTTACTGTTTTAAACTGCAAGCAAACAATACGCTTAGTATTTTAGAAACAGACAAAAATTAAAATAAATTCTGTTTAAAAAATAATTGCTTTATTGTTGCCACACCTTCCTGATCAGTTGCCCAAATCCTAAATAACTTTCAGAAAATAATTTACACGCTGTAGCATAGCTTATCAAGCAAGGTGGCACTTTTTGTCTCATGACTGTCTTAGTCATTCCTTGGTACCATCATGGTTCACTGGACTGGCATAAAGTGCCATGCCACAACCTTCCCAAACACTGTGATGGGACTGCATGCCCTGCCTGCCCTGAGGCCTGTCTCACGTTGGAATGGGGATGAAGCTGGTTGATTTGGAGTGAGGCATCTCTCTCCATGTGTTTAGGCTGTGGGTTGGGCTTCTGTTGTTGGTGAAAGAAGTCTGTCGCTTGCTATTGCTGTTTGAATCTTCTTTACTCAGCGTTTGCTTTATTTTTTGGCAGCAAGGGAAGCTCTGTAGGCAGTCTTGGAGGAGGTGCCCACTGAAGAACATGTAGATCCACGGGTTACAGCAACTGTTCAGGCTGGCCAGCAGAGCCGTAACGGTAGTCGCAGTGTTTTCAGAATCTGGGGAGGGGGAGAAAGCTATTTAATCATCAAAAGAACATTTGCACTATTCAGTCGACTGCTTCATTAACCATTGGATTTATTTTCCCAAATATTCGAATTCTAAATGTTGAGCCGTAGCATTTGAAACAAAGAATGAGAACATAATCATTAAAGGTCTTATTTATGTAAGGCTGCCATTGAAGTCCATGGGGATTTTTCTGAACAGACTTCAAAAAGCTGTGACAGAATAAGTTATGGGGTAATCCATCCAAAATAATGATTTAGTCACATTTCCACTGATGTGTACCCATGTGTTGATAAGCTCTTGCTTTAAATACTGAAAAGTTTTTTCCAGACCCTGGGAGACATTGGTAAAATTTCCACTGCTTTCAATAACATTCAATTTTGCTATATCTATTTGCATGCTGAAAAGTTTTGAATGCTCAACTAACTGCTTGATTGTCCATCAAATCTGGATTTTGGAGGTTGAAAAAATTTTACATAAGGGAAAAATGGAACTTAGCACTATGGCAGGAAAAAGCTATGGTGTTCTACCTTCAAAAACTAGTTAATACTTAGATTAAATACTCTAAATATGTATTTAGTCTAATCAATTATTAGTGACTTTTCTTAGTAAATATTGAATCTTCAAAACAGTATAATTACTATGTTATACAGTTCCATGGATTTAAAGAATCTCTTCAAACAAACTTATCAAATATCCATCTGTTCAATTAGATTTAATTTCCTTTGAAGTAAAAAAAATAAATCTATTTGTTCACTGCAAGCCTTTATTTCTCTAGAGATCTGCATTATAGCTTGACTTTAGTCCCGTATTAAAGGCAAAATGCTCTCACTACAGTAAGTGATAATTTGGGGATATAAAAAAACAATCAAGAAATTATGGATTCCAAAATTTTGATTTGCTGCTCTCTCATTATGAGGAAACAGAATATATGTCGCTATGCTGCCTGTCATTACCTGTGTGATAGCTTTTAAACTCACCAATTTTTTTCAGCCGTATTGAACAGCGGGACAGGTATCTCCAAAGCCTAAATTGCCACTGATTCATGAAAACCGGTGACTTGACTAATGGAGCTACTCAGAGGTGACTGCCTCGCTGAAGGGAAGGGTTCAGGGAGTGCTCAACCCTATTATTAGACAGCAGATACAGGAAAGAAGACGTAATAAGTTTTCTCTTCATGTAACTGCTCCGACATGTGTGTGTGCGTGCTTCTCAACAATACTAAACATTCCGAAAGTTTTCTTATCAGCAGCGTCAAACGGACGAAAATGTTGCTGGTTCAAATTATGGCAGCAAATACGCCGGTTTCCATCCGCTCGTTTTGCTCGGGATGAGAAGGCTGCGGCTGCTGCTCCTCTCCGGAGGCGCAGCTGCCGCCAGCAGCCGCTCCGGCTGCTCCCGGGACAGGCCGAGCCGAGCGCCGCGGCCGCCGCCGCTCCCGGGGCCAGCAGGTCCGGGACTACGAGCGGTGCCGGCGGGGCGGCCCCGAGGGCGGTGGCTGCCCGGGGCTGTCTCTTCTCCCCCACGAGGGCACTCAGCCGCTATTCCCCGGGGGGAGAAGGACCCGTCCGGGGCCGGGAGGGCGGCCTCGGTCCCGCTCTCCGCTCCCGCGCCCCGTTTGCCCCTCGCTCGGCTCGGCGCTGCGCAGCGCCCCGGGACAGCCGGCTGCGCTCCCAATGCGTGCGGGGCGGCCGCTGGGGACAAGCGGCGGCGTCACCTACCGACCCAGGGGAAGCGCTGGTCCCAGACGGACCACATCTGGATGGTGAAGAAGGGCGCCCAGCAAACGACGTACACCGAGACGATGACGAAGGTCATCTTGACGGTGCGGATCTTGGCGCGGGAGATGGTTTTCACGTTGCTGACACAAGGGGCGAGCAGCAGCCCCCGTCGCGGGCCACCATCATCGCCTGCCCGCCGCCCGCCACCCGCTGCTGCCGCCTCCCCCTGGCGCGTCTTGCCCCGGACGTTGCGCCAGATGCGGTAGCAGATGAAGCCGTAGCAGATGATGAGGATGAGGACAGGCGCGATGAAGATGCCGCCGGTGATCCAAGTGATGTAGGCGCGGGGCCCCCAAGGCATGATGAAGTGTGCCCAACAATCGTAGACCTGCGAGCCGCGCTCCACTTCGCTGAGGGAGAAGATGAAGTACTGCGGGGTGCTGAGCAGCAGGCTGAGCGCCCAGGCCGCCGCGATCATCCCGTACGAGCGCTTGGTGGGCTGCTGCAGCGTCTTCAGCGGGTGGCAGACGGCGATGTAGCGGTCGGCGGTCATGGCCACCAGCATGTACGCCGAGGCGAACATGCCGAAGACCTGCAGGTGCTTGACGACGCGGCAGAGTCCGTCGGGGCCGTGGAAGCGGTGGGTCACCTCCCAGCAGAGCTGGGGCAGCACCTGGAAGAAGGCCACCACCAGGTCGGCCAGGCTGAGGTGGCGGATGAAGAGGTGCATGCGGGACGCCTTGCGCGGCGTGCGCCGCAGGGCCAGCAGCACGCTGCCGTTCCCCACCACCGCCACGGCGAAGGTGACGGCCAGCACCGCGATCTCCAGCTTCGCCAGCTCCTCGTCCCGCCCGAAGGGGTCCCAGCCGCCCAGGCTGCCGTTCGGCGACCCCGACCACGCCTCGGGACTGGGGCTGCTGCCGCCGCCGGGCTCCGCCGCCCGCCACCGGCTGCCATTCCCCGGTGAGGGCACAGCCCNCCCCCCACGTCCGCTCGCCCGCCTTTCCCCCTCCGGCGGCCCGGAGCGCCGGGACGGGTGCCTTTATCCCCCCGGCCGCGGGAGGCGAGGCGAGGCGAGGGGGAGCTCCCGCGCCAGTGGCTGCCCAGCGCCTGACGCCAGCCCGCTCCTTCCCCCGGCAGCCGCCGCCCGCTCGCCCCGCCACGGGACCGGGGCCGCTCCGCCCCGAAAGCGCTGCGCCCAGGGGGAGAGGGACCCACAGCCCTTCCCGGGTGGGGCAGCGGGAAGGGCTGCTCGGGCCGGAACGGTGCTCCCTCACGGCCAGGTAAAGCAGCGCTTATAATTGCGAGTAAAATTGCCGTAATCATGCAGAGCAAATGGAGGTCTGTCAGCATCAGCCCGCACACCGCCATCTGACTCCTAGCCAAGGCAAAGTGACTTGTCGGTGAGAGGTGCTGGTTTGGTCCTGAGAGAGACCACCTGAGCCTTTGTCATTTCACTCTCGTGCTGGGATCAACCCCAGAGAAATAAACTATTGGAAAAATAGCGCAGAATTTCGAAGCAACCTAATGTTTCTGAAGGTTTCAGGACTTCATCTCAGACCATAAATGTCATCCAAGCCGTAGCATAGGTCTAAGGCACACGTTTCTGCAAGTACAACAACATCTCCACATTTACTTGAGAGTTTCTGGCAGTGGGCCATTAAAATTCTTGTCTTAAACATGGTTTAGAGGAAGAGTTTTCCTGCTTTTGGTAGAATGAATGGAGTTGGTGAAAATTTTGTTCCTATTGTCATGAGTGTGGATTATATCCTGATTTCACTGGAACCTGAGTTTGACTCTTCATTTAGAAACTCCTTCCTTCATCCACACAAAACCACATCAGATTACAACAAAGAAATACTGTGTTAGATACCAGCCTTACTGTGTTTTTAATAAAACACTCTTGGTCTCCTCATTGGTGATAACAGTTAAATTCAATTATAAAAAAAAAAAAAGTGCTTTTTCAGGGAGAAGGAGAAATGGGCAACAATGAAAGATTAAATCTTACTTCTTTAATTAAAAAGATTTTTTTCCAAAATTTTTGACTCCAGAATAGTTTCTAAGTTTAAAATACAAGAAGATAGGCTTCTGAACATGTTAGCATCATGCAAGGCTTTATCACAGGTTTTTTGCCATTTTCTGGGCTTGTTAGCCCCTGAGAGGGTATATGCACTCACCTCAGTCTGTCACTACCCTTCCTTTGCTTGGGGGTCAGTGGCAGGAATTTAAGAGGACACCTTCTCCCACAGTGCAAATAGTTGTCATGAGTTTTCCAGTTAAAACTACAAACCCTCCCTGACCTGGAAATACAGACAATAAATGTGGCTATCCTAAGTTTCTAGCAAACTTGTTTCTCTAAATATGCTTTTGTTCCAAAACCTGATTTTTATGAGCAGTTCAGTGCATTATTCAAAGCTCAGTGCCTATTTATTGTATTAGACCTGGAAAACTGGTAAGTGTGACTACAGGTTTCAGGTCAAACAGAGAGGGGAAATTAAAGTTGCGTATCACAGATCTCACAACACTGCACCACTACCAAGGCTTCTTTCACGTTCCTTGCCTGTCTCTCTGACATGCTTTACAGGAGTTGAATGTTACATCAATGAACTGTGTTACTCAGGAAACTCTGCTAACAGATTTTCTGCTGTGCAAACTATGAGAGGATAATAAAGCTCTATTCACTGCTGGGTATGTCATCCATTAACAGAAGAGATGATATTCAGGTTTGACAGACATATTTTTAGCGGCCAGACAACAAGATAAAAGTGGTTGTACCACTTTTCAGGTTCAGGGTAATGAGAGTTTGTCAAGCCCACCTCAACTCAGAAATACTCCTTTTCCAATCCATTCTTTGTTCCTCTGAATGGCATTTATAGGAATGTTTCCAGAGCAAAGGGCTGGGAAGTTGCCTGAATGTCATTGCACAAGGCTGTACCTAGTGATTACATACAGTGTTAAGCATAACACTGATAATAATTTTTACTGTGTTATACTCCATCAGACAGAAATAATCTAGGGCTAGTCTTGATGTATTAGTTTGTTTTATTTCCCAAATTGGTCAAAATTGATGTTTTTATAGATAACATACCTAAAGAGGCTGTTGCAAATCCTTTTGTTTCAACAAACCTAGGTAAGCCAGTAGAGAATTTTATTTATATCTAATAGTTAAAAAATGCCCTCCAGACACATTCATGACACCTAAGGTTTCTATGCTAGATTAATCAGCATCTAGTCTGAACTTGGTTGCTTAATCCTAAGAGTATTGGTGTTCTTCAAATTAATCTGTACTTGTAACATATCCTTCCAATGAGAAAAACTGCCACTGGGAAGGCTGATTTTTGCCCTGTGATTCACCTGGAGTTCAGGTTGGAGCTGAACCCTCAGTAAAGGAAATTGAGACTGCTGTTACAAGAAACCTTTATTTATTCTCACTAGGCACACAGCTTTCCATAGAACCAAGAATGGTAAAGATTTCTAGCGTGTTCTCTGCTGCCATACAGGTTTCTGTAAAAATGCCTAAAGGTTGACAGATGTCTTTCTGAATGCTGAATTCGCTGAAGACTGAATGGCTTCTGTAAAGTACTCAAAAACCTAACTGGAACATGATCCAGTGTGTTGCCAAATGCAGCTGTTTTCCACTCATTCCTTGCTGTTGAGATGGTGACTTTACCTCCAGACTTAGCCTCTTCCTCCAGGCAAAAGAAATGAGTAAGTCAAAGACCCAAGATTTTAATCCTGGGAAATTGATGATGATTTGTATTCAGCAAGATAACTTTTCAACAAAAAAATGGAAGGGCTTTCAACAGAGTCTTCTTCAGGAAAACTGTTTTTTTTTTAATTTTAGTCAAACTATGGTTGTCTGCCAGGTTTTGGGAAGAGTTGCTCTAGCAATCAGAGTTGCAAAAATTAATATAAGCAAAAAAAGTCAAGCTTTTAAAACAAATTCCTCATGCAGGATAAGGGTTAAAGCACTGCTAAAAAAAGAGGTCTGTTTATTTGTAGAAGATTCAGCTGCCTTGTTAAAAAGCACATAAAACATCTACATAGATATGAACAGCTGTCTCCTGCAATCTGTCTCCAAGTTCAAAGTATCTGTAATGCTCCCTTTGACTGACACAATTTAGTAAATAAGGATGAGTTTGATAGGCCTTCCCAGAGACCCACAAGACTTAGATGCTCCAGATCCCAACCTTTAAATTCACAGCTATGGGAACCATAGCTTTTTTTTTTTTTCCATGGGAAAAAGCTTATGTGCTGAATGAGGGGCTACTAAAAGCTAGGGCCACCAGGGAGGCAAGCAGACACACCATTCATTTGCCATCCCTGTGAAGGAAATGCCACCTGAAGGCAGACAGGAGCGCACAAAGCCTACAAAGCAGACTCTTGAAAAAATGCCTTGCTGGACCTCTATTGGCCTAGCTTTTGGGCTACCAGAGCGAAATCAAGTGTAGAATTGACCCAAACTGCCTTCAAAATAGATTACAAGTCTGAATTTAGGATTCTCAAAAGGCTGTAGTACAAGACTAAGAGACGAGTGAGACTGAGGGCAACTCCTACTCTGGAAAACACAAAATTAAGAAAGCATCCGTAAGAGACAGAAATTCAAGATTAGCTCTCAATATTCAGTTTGCAAAAGCCCAGTTCAGTGTTTGGAAATGTCGCTAAGTGGCCAGGAAAAAAAGAGCTTTAAGGTTATGCCCCAAGTGTTCCTTTGCTTGTTAACTGAAAGCATAATTAGATTCTGGTATTTGTATACACAGGAAGTCACGTCTGGCCATGCCTGTCATACTGGATTTCTTTTCATGATGGCGTGTCGTGATTTAACCGCAGTCAACAACTGAGCACCAACAGCTGCTCACTCAGTCCTCCCCAGTGGGATGGGGGAGAGAATCAGAAGAGAAAACACATGGGTTGAGATAAAGACAGTTTGAAAGGTAAAGCAAAAGCTTTGCACACAAGTGAAGCAAAACAAGGAATTCATGCTCCACTTCCCATGAAGAGGCAGGTGTTCAGCCATCTCCAGGAAAGCAGAGCTCCATCACGCACAGCAGTGACTTGGGAAAACAAATGCCACCACTCTGAACATCCAGCCCTTCCTCCTTCATTCAGCCTTTTCGGCTGAGCATGAAATCACATGGTGTGGGACACCCCTGGGGTCAGCTGGGAGCAGCTGTCCTGGCTGTATCCCCACCCAGGCTCCTCATGCACCCCCAGTCTGCTCACTGGGGTGTCCTGAGAAGCCGAAAAGGCCTCAACTCTGTGTAAGCACTGCTCAACTGTAACAAAAACATCCCTGTTATCAACATTTCCAGCACAAGTCCAAAGCATAACCACATATTAACTCTACCCCAGCCAAAACCAGCCCATGGAGGTTGACTGTGGTATTCAGGCAGTATTGCAGAGGGAGCTGTGCAGATACATGTCACCAGAAGAAGCAGCATGTTGCCCTTTTCCTTTTGCCTCTCTCCTTGCATCCTTTGTTGACCTGGTTGACAGCAGTAAGGGCCCTTCAGGATGCTGAGTTCAACCATTCCCCTGAAGAAATGTTAACACAGCAGCTTGTCTGAATTTCAAGGCAGTGAAGGGAATGGGCATTTGAAGGTGTAATTCGCCTTTGTGTGTTTATAATCTTGTGGAAAGAACATATCAAAACAACATGGTGAAAGCTCCTGCCTTTTCCCATTGAATTGCTTTGATCAGATTTTCAACATGTCCAAGGCACAGTAAAAATATGTGTGAGACAGTTTAACTAGAGCCTCAGCCAGTAGGTATCTCATAAAATCTGAAGAATTAAAGTAATTAATCCATAAACCCATAGAATTATTCCATTTTAGTCATTAGCAGAATAAAAAAAATTAGAACTGAGCTTCCTCCCATTACGCCTACCTGGTGAAATTGTGTCATCTCAGAGTTTCCAGACTTGAAAGAGACTTAATATGCATTTGGCACTTCTACAGATATTGCTTCAGTGTTTTTGCTTTAAGCACATAATCAGTAGCTTTACCTCTCCGTTCTCTTATTTCAGAGATTTAAAAGGTTCTTAATTCCTTGAACCAGTTTCTGAATTACTCCTATCTAAAATTTCATTCCATATGTAACCTACTGTGGTGGGCTGATGCTGGCTGGATCTCAGGTGTCCATTTTATCACTCCCCTCCTCAGCTGGACAACAGCTTTTCACAGAGAAGAGCTCACAGAGGCTGTACCTCTTGTCCCCCTCAACAAAACTTTGTCACACAAACCCAATACACCTGCTGTTTCTATCGCTGTGTTAACACCTACCTTCCTTATGCCTTTCACAAGTTTTGATTTATCTAAGGGCAATTTGTTAATGACTCTTGCATTCTCTCCTAGTTAACATACACTAAGCCAAGCCAAAGGAAAATACTTCATAAAGTTTGGTGGAAAAAGTAATTAGTATAAACAAACTGAAATTAAGTTTAAGGGTTATTTCTGTGATATCTTCTCAGAAAGTATTTGAAACAGTGAGATGCAACTCTCTTAAAAATATAGTACTAATAAAGATTCTGTTCAGGCATTTAAATTAGTAGGAAGGTATACAGAAAATTTATGCATAACAATTTTTCTGAGGGATTTAACTGCAACTGACAATGGCAGTATCAACTGATTCTAGAAAATGGTGCATTTGTGTAACAGCTAGTCATTGCACAAAACTGCTTTATTTACCCCAGAATTATGCATAGAACTGAAAGCATATTGTGTTCAAGAATACACTGGCAGAGCATTATGGCTTCATAATTTTAATTGAAAGACAAAACCACTTAACATTTATGGAATAAAAGGAATAATGCTTCTGTTAATGACAAAATTTATTTTAGTAGCTATTACTCAGAAACATGTTCTAAAGCAGTTTAAAATGACTTCGTTTTGAAACTATATGTATGTAATTTTTCTCATGGTGATCATTTTGAAGAGCCTGCTGATATGTAGTATTGGTGGTTGATGCAGAATACTAATGCAACCATTATGTAAAGAAAAACACCTCTCAAAAAATTGGTACTGAAAATATTGTGGCAGCTGCATTCTCACCAGCTTGGTAGTTCAGGGTGCTATCATCATAGCTATTTTCCCACTGCATTCCTGAGAAATAGGATCCAGTTTTTATCAGGTTGGGGAAGGTACAAGTGCCAGCTAATCTTATGGATTCTTACACACATTCATTTTTCTAGTTTCTACAGGACTATCCTCTGTGAGACTGTCCTCTCCATATAAAGCCCAATTGTCTTTGGAAGAAAATATTTTAATCAAAATAGTTTTTCATTAGAATGCCAATTTAAGTATATTGAAGGCTGAAGATATATTGCTGTCTTTTACCTGAGCTGTGGCCTGCCATGTGTTCAACATGAAGAAGAAACAAAGAACATATTCCCAAACTATTTCCAGTCTGTCTTCTCTTACCACATTTCCTGTCCCTATCTGAGCCAACAACAAGCTGACAGTGCTGACAGCACAGGCTCTTACCTGTTCAGGCATTTCCAGAGAGAAAACAAAATACCTAGTGGTACTGATGATGGCAGAAAGGAATCAGATGTTGACAGTCAGAGAGAAGAAAGCTGAAACACAGGTCAGGGAGGTGGGCTGGTTTTGGAGCTGTCTTTTGGGTAATGTGTGAGCATTTGAAAGGAGAATCCCAACAGTGTGATGAGCAGCAGCTCTGTGTCTGAGGCATGGCCAAGAGATGCCCTGGTACCTCATTCAACTTTAGTTTCACACACTGATGAGGTAGATTTAGGGGTTGAAGAAGACCAACAGAAGAAAGGAGAAAAGAGGGAATGATCAACTATATTTAGATAGTACACTAACTATCTAGGCTGCTGATTTCATTGTGGGTTTGTCTGGCTTTTTTAAACACATGTGGGTACAGACTGATAGTTAGGAGCCCTAGATCAAACATGGCCTGACATTTGTGTAGGTATCCAAGTTGGTATTACATAAATTGTATCATGGCAAGTACTTAGACAGGGAGAACATAGAGATAATAATTACTTTAGTTTCAGGGCCCCTTGAGGTATTCTTGCTTTATATTGTAATCTACTACGGTTTATAATTTTCACTCCAAACAAGCTCTCTACCTGGCAGTTTTAAGCAGACTCTCTTTGCTCTTCCCTGATCATCATATTTAGCAGCTCTATATCATAACATTTTACTTGTTCCTTTTATGACCAGAGGAAAATTTGTATGCTTCTAAGATAAAGAAGGATAATAAAGCAATAAATTTTAGGGGATAGGAGGTACTAACAAACTGGCTAGCATGACATGAGAGGAAAAGCATTTCCATGAGATATAGCCAAGCTATAAGCCAAAGTATACAATTTTATGTCTAGTGAATAAACATTTTTAATGGTTTCTGGGTAAGTTTTGCCATTGCACTGCTTATGCTTGATTTGCCAATAGCAAGGTTAGTAAACCATGTGAATTGGCTTTTTTTGACTTGAGAAAATAGA
>VZUA01052878.1:444-10791 GCA_013401035.1 Horornis vulcanius
GGGGCGGAGCGGGGCGGGGAGCGCTCCGCGGGGCCGGGCCGAGCTCCGGGACCGGCTCTGCACGCCCTGCCCCGTGCGGCCCTGCCCTGCACGGCTCTGCCCTGCCCTGCACGGCTCTGCCCGCCCTGCCCTGCCCGGCCCCCCGGGGCCCTGCCTTGCCCTACCCGGCTGCAGGCGCTGCGCTGCCCGTGCCCAGTTCGCAGGCTGACCCCCCGTCCTTCTGCCTTGCGCCTCCCTGGTTCAGGGGCTGGAGGAGTCTCCTACTTTTCAGTGTTACTTTCTATACTTGTGTAATTCAGCACTTAAATCCAGCAGCATCTGGTTTATGATAAAATTTTGAATTTGCTGTAATGAAGTTGTTCACAAAGAACTTGGAGAAAGAGACCCTGAGAGCATCTCATTCTCTGTGATTTTGTATTAACATCTCTATACATCCCACTCTCCTTCCATTACCTCTTTTCTCCTTTTGTATGTCTAGATTCTCCCCCTCTTCTAGACAAAGTGACTCTTCCTTGCTCTGTCTATGGACTTCAGAGAAGCAACCAGCGGGATAATTAACTGCAAATAATAACTGATTTCATTCCAAAGCAGTGGCCTCACTGGCAGGCGTATTGCAATAGCCAGGGCATCAGCTATTCAGCCGTAGCAAGAGCCAGGAATTACCCCCAGTGTGAGCAAGGCCAGCAAAGCATTTTTTAAATTATGCGGTGATACAATGTCAAAGAAGTAGGGAGAAGTTTGGAATGTTTTTGGTGATGTGAGCACTAGCATGGATTAGTGCTGGTTTGTATAAACTCCCCTAGCACATCCTCTGTCCATCCCCCACTGCCAGCACAGGGAAGAGCCCTGAGCAGCTCTAATCCCTGGACAACTCCTTGGAACAAGGCAGACTCGTAGCCAGTGAATATTGTGAAATACTGCTTGGAATTGCTCATGGGTTGTGAATGTTTGAGCCAGGCCAGCCCAGAGCTGAGCTGACTCATGTAAGGATTCTCTGGAGGGTCTGAGCTTCACTCAGAGCCAGCACACACTGCTGACCCTGGGGGCTCCTACAGCCAGCAAACTGCAGCTTTGGGTTACTCAGTTTTGCAGGAGTGTTACCACACTGCAGCTTTTCTCACTTCTTTTTTTTCCTCCAGTCCACATTTTTTGCATTATGACACAAAGGCAAAAAGGGATATGCAAAAGCCCAGGGGTTTGCAAGCTTGTTAGAAATTGTTTGGTGTCACAGACTGTCCTGGGGACATTGGTAGCACCTTCTCTTTTCAGGCAGGGCTGGAAGGGCCATTGTCCTTGTGTCTGAAGCCAGAGTGAGAGGGGTGAAAAGCTGCGTTCTGTCTGCAAGCTGCCAACTCCTCCCCTCTGCTCAGTAAAATGTATCTGTCCGAAATTCAGTATAAGCTTGAGGAGATAAAGAAGCTACACTTTTCTTCCTCGGGACTCTTGCTGTGTTTATTTTCCTTGCTAGTGGTGCATGCGGGGTGATTTTTCAGATGGTTTTTCAGTCCTACCTGGGTGAGGTGTAGCTGTGGGATCCAGGGTGTCACGCCCCAGGCTGTCACATACTGCCAGGGCCTGCAGCGGGTGACTCAGGCTGATTTATGGGTTTTCCATTACCTTCCTTTAGGGATGCAGCTGCCAGGCCTGCACAGGGCTACTCAGCTGGGAAGCTCACAAACTTGGTACTGTCTTTCTCCATCAAGCCTTTGCTCACTGCAATACGTTTTCACAAGTGAAAGGGCTTTTGTCCTTTCTGTCTGTCCTGGAAATACCTTCAGGGATCCAGGCAATGGAACTTTTCCCCAGGCTGCTGGAGGACCAGGACCTGCTGATTTCACATTCCTGTATTCTGACATGGTGAATTCAGTTCAACCCATTTCCTTTGCTTTGTCTTCTCTTTTTAAGGCCCACAAGTTATGTTCCTCCTCCTCACAGCTGTCATTCTATAAAGCACTCCTGGCAAATTAGGAACAGTTAGGGCCAGACACACTTAAGTCCGAGGTAGCTCATCTGTGCAATAGTGCTTGCCATTAAAAATTATGCTATTTTTAGTCGATGCTGTTAATAATTCACAAGCTCCTGTTTGTTTTGAGAACCTCCTGGGGATAGAGAAAGTTCAGTCTCTGTGGAGGCAGAAGAGAAGGTGAAAGGAAAAAAGCAGAATGGAAAAAAGAAGGGCAAAGAAGGTTGAGGAGGACAAGGGCTCACATTGAAGTGAATGGTGAGCAGCAGAGGAATGAGACAGGAACGTGCTGCCAGGAGTTGGACTTCCATGATCCTTGTGGGTTCCTTCCAATTCTGGGATTCTGGGATTCTAGGGAGGTCCAAGTGACAGCTGCCCCCAAGCTGAGGGTTAAAAAACTCAACATACAAGTAAAGCAACAGCCCAGTCCTGCAAGGAGCTGTTAGAGTGCATGAGACCTTGCAAATGAGGCTTTGCCAGCTCTTGGTCTGTAAATATATTATCCAAACTCTCAGCAGTCTGTCCCTGAGTGTCTCCTGCCCTCCTTGCTGCAGTTGTCGTGCCATGAGGTGCTGCTGGGCCTGGCACCCTTTCAGCTCTTGCCTCATTTCACGTACGTGTTGTTGTGTGCCTGGTGACTACGAGCAATATTGGCACCACTGTGGCCCTGGAGAGTTTGCAGTCTAAACAGACAAGGCAAACAGCAGTGGGGAGGAGGAACAGGGGGATGAGGCCACTTTCTCAGGGTCATCATGGAGCAGCCAGGAGCATAACTGTGTGATTTTCCCACAGGCACCAGATAAGGCTGCCTCCTCTCCTGGAATTCTGGGCTGTCATTTCTCTCTCCCCTTTTGTCCGTTGCTCTGTCACTTATTTACCATTCCTTCTTGTGAAGAATTTTAGGTGATTCTAAATTGATGTACATCTTGTACTTAAGGGGTTAATTTGTAAAGGTCTGCTAGAAGAGTGTGCAGTGGAAGAGCTGCACAGATGGAATATCAGACTGTGGGAATTTTTTCTCTGCGTTCTTTTGGTCTCGTTGGGATTTTATAATTTTTGGAGCACGTCTTTGGGTATAATAAATAGGGCAGATGGCTCGGTGTATGTGGGGAATTCAGTGCTTCCATGATGTGTAGCTGCACTGAAATAATGGAGACAGAAGTTTGAGGTTACTCCTTTTAGATTCAAACCATCCTTTCTCTGTAAGCCAGCCATGGGTGCCTTGTAAGGGAGCTGCTTTCAGAAATATCTGTGCTAAATTTACCCTCTGAGCCTACAAGAGGTTTTATCCCAGATGGCTGAAGTGACACTGAGAATTTTGTGCTGTCCTAAACAAGGACAGGGGAGAAGGAACCTCTGCAAGTGCTGAGGAGCCTAGTGCTCAGTTCTCCTGGTCCCATCAGGCATTGGCCAAAGCAGGCTGGGACTGGGAGCTGGTGTAAGACCAGAGGAATTCAAAGCAGTCACATAACAAGTCAGAAAAAGGGCTGTGTCCTGGCCAGCTCTGAGTGTACAGATCACAAGACAGCAGAGAATGTTCTGAATTGTTCTAAACCCGAATGCTTTTGTGTTAATATGAAATATTTATCTTTTTTTAAAAAAATCTGACCCAAGGCCGAACTTTACAGTGGTTGCAAGCAGTAATAAACTGCTGAACCTGTTCACAATGGAAATAATATTTTTGGTTATTTTGTTTGGTTGGTTGGTTGCTTTTTTTTAATATTTTGGCATTGGACTATCAGGATTGTGCAAACAGAGGGAAAATCAATGGCATGAAGGTGTCAGTGTAAATGTCAAAATATCATCTATAAATTCGATTTATAGAAAACCGGGTTGTGTTTAATAGGAAAAACAAATGGGTTAGACTCCCTACATTCTGTAGAGCAGATCAATAAAATAATCAGGACAGAAGAAGTCAGCATGTTGGGGAATTGCAGGGCTGTGTGTGACAGCTTCTGCCTGGAAACAGCCGAGGCTGCACTCCTGCTGCGGGCAGTTGGGAAAGAGTTGGTTGCTTAGATAGTGTTTGCTCACAGATCAAACAGCTTGAGGTGGGCCTGAGCTGGTGTTGAACTGCACTTGAAAATATTTGGGTGGCTTGTGTCCAGCCCTGTTGCTACAGGGAACACATGCAGAGGGCTACAGAGGAGGTGCAGAATCTGAGGGAAATGTATATTCTTTGAAAGCGGAGGTTGGACAAGCAAATTTCTCCTAGTCACCATTTTTGGGTTGTAAAAGTGCTGCAAACAGGCATAAGAGTGAGGAGAGGACACAGACCCTTCCCTTCTGTGGTACCCTGAGGAAGAGGCTGTGTTTGCCCAGTGTCTGCAGGGTAAGGCTGCCCCAGAGCCCTCTGTGCTGACACCCCGTGCACAGACACACAGGGAGGGAGCTTTCAGCAGAGCTGGCCCTGCTCTGCCTTTCAGTGAGGGCCTCTCCAGGTGTGGCTGGCCCCAGGTTTCTGTTCCCCACACTCCTGTGCAGGTGTGAGTGCTGCTCTGCTCACAGCTCGCTGGGCTTGGGAGAGCACTCTGGGAAGAGACACAGTTAAACTCATACTGCAAATGGAGCTGTGATCATGTGCGTGTGCCTTGTGTGAGCACAGCCCATTCCACAGGGTAAAGGAATAAGCCACAGCAACACAGACCCCACTGTTTGGCTGCCCCACACCACAGGCTTTGTTTCTTTATGTCTATTCCTCAACAGCCCTGGGTACAGAGCACCACCTGCATAACCTCCTGCGTCAGCTTTCTCTCCACTGCACGTCTGGCTCTGATCAGCCAGCCAGGGTCACTCCAGTGAGTCTGAGAGCTCTTAAGGGAAGGCCTTGCCCTCTGCGTTAACGTAATTGCAGGTTATTTGTGAGATTCCTTCCATGGCTTACTTCCTGAAGGTCTGGCACAGAAATCCGGTTTTGTAATTTGAGCCCTAACGAGTGGCTGGATGTAATTATGGGCTCCATTATTGCAGCAGCCTCTGTAGCATGGAAAGTAAAAGCTCAGTGTTACCACTAGCACTGAAAATACAGCAGTTGGTAGCTAATAAGTCCCTTGTGTATATGGGCAGTGTGTACATAGGTAGGACCCAGGTTCACTGGGGCCCGCTCTGGTCTGTTTAAAAATGTTTCCCAAAAGAGGTTGAAGAGATTTCTGGTTATACTCTCATGATAGCTCTGCTGAAGGCACAGATTGCACACAAAACATGTAACAAATAAGATTAATGTTCCCCACTAAAGCAAAGCATGTTTTGGGGGAGCATAATTTACCTTTCTGCCAGATGTTATAAAAGGGGGATGAGCCGGACGTGCTCAGACCTACGGACACAGGGGTCAGCTGCACAACAAAGGGACTCATGGCTGGCTGAACATGTGTCAAGGCAGCTGAACACTGGGAATGGCTCTGGGAATGCTCTGGTCACTGGGAAAAGGCTGCTGGGAACTAAAGACACAGGACAGAGCAGATTCCTGCCAGACCTGACATGTAAGGCTGCATCCTGCTGCAGACAGGTCAGCTGCTGTCTGAGGCTCTGGGCAAGGGGCAGTGTCCAGGAAGGGCCCTGGTCTGGGGGGGCTGCTGGTCATCCTCCAGAATTTTGCCTGTTCCATCTTTTCAGGTTGCAGGGATGGGATTGTTTTCTCATCAGTGCCTGTGCAGCACTAATTCAAAGGGTCTGGGATGCAGTGGGAGCCCTGAGGAGTCCCTGCAGTGCAAACAGCAGGTCTGTAGTAAAGGCTGAGTTACACAGTGCGGGTGGAAGGTGATAAAGCCACCACGTGGAGATCAGGCAGACTTACACTCAATCTGTGTATAGCTTCTAATCTTTGAACTGCAGTTGGAGTCCCTTGCATGCTCCCAGGTCAAAGCCTTCCAGCTCCCACATGGCTCAATCCAGGCCCTTTTCTGGGCTGCATTTGAAAACTCTTTGGCCATGACTCTGTAAAAAAACTGTGACATTTTCTTCTTTTAATTTAAGTTGAGATCCATATATGGAAGTGAAAAATTAATTGACCGCTTGAATCCTGCCAATCTAAGACAAGAAAATATTTTAAGTGCAATTCCATTACACGATTTAGCTGGAGGAAGCTTGTGTGCTACACAGCTATAACCTTTTCCTTTCCCTCCTTACTGAGCCTGAAAGCGTTGCCCTGTTGCCTTCTTTCTGTTGGAGCTGGCTTTTCCTGTCATACTGCATACTCTGAGAGAGCTTGGCATTTGTCCCTGCCCTCTGCAGCTCTGGAATGCTTTCTTGCTCCTTCTTAATGCCTGTTATGACTGCAAGTAAGGCAGAGGTGGTGCCTTTGTTTCACTGCTGCTTTTAAGTCACACGATGATATTTGGGAAATCCGTGGACCTGCAGCACTGCAAAATCACACCCACAATGAAAAACGAGTCCAAAAATGCAAAGCAGGTTAATGAGTCCTTAAAGGGTCAGGTTCAGGTTTAGGGCAAGGAGAGTTATTAATGGCCAGCAATGTGATTCTTTAACATTGTCATTGCCCATGTGGCCAGAGAATTAAAAAAATAAATACAAAGACTGGATCTGTGTTTGGGTACCAGCTGGGAGCTCACCAGGAAAGTGCCAATGTAATTGTGGTGTTGACAAGAGGGGCATGGCTCCAGGGTAAGCTTTATCCCCAGTTTCCAGCTCCATTTAACAGCAGCTCAGAGACAGCATGACCGAGGCCTCTGTGCTGCTCAGCATTATTTGGAAGCCCAGCAAAGAAGCACATGTTTTATCCAAAGGATGTTGCCATGTACCATCCATACAAACCACTGGATATCTACTGCAAGTAAGCTTTGTTAAGGTTTTATTTTAGAAAAGCTTGTGTGGGCTTAAGCAGCAGTTGCAATTAAATAGGGCAGCATCAGCTAATGGCATGAGTCATGGGGAGGAAACTGAGCAGCAATTGGGGAAAACTCTTCAGTAACAAAAAGCCTTTATATTCATAAATTCATACAGGCTGACACGAGGCTTACACAAAGGTTGTTTAAGAAGCAGAAAACTCAATTCTGGTCTTGACATTCTCCCAATTCTCCAAGACTTACCTTCCCATCAGACAATTCCTGTCCCTCAGTCAGTCCCTCCCCTAACCTGGGTACTTCAGAAGACAGAGCAGGAAGCAAAGGCAATCTCTGATGGCCGGGCTGCTCTGGTGGCTTTTCTCCCCAGTGCACTGCACTCGTGTTTAAAGTAAGTTAAAATAAAGTCCAGATGTCCCATATGTGAATCCTGCAGGTCTTTGCTAACCACTGACTCCACCTGTGACAGTAAATCCCATTGGTGCCCCCAGCCCTCTGGTCAGTGCTGAACTGGAGAGTGCTGTGGTGCCAGCAGGGCTCAGAGCCAGGGTGCTGCAGGAAATCCCACACCTGATGGATGTGCTGATGGTACTGAACCCAAATCCTGGCTCCAGACTATGTGATTATGGTCTAGAACCAGCTGATCTTACTCAGAAATAATGCCACTGAACTGAATGGGATTTGCAGAGGTTTTTACATAGTGTCAGGGGGAAAAGCATCAAGCCCAGTCCCATATTGTGCAAACTGAGACTGGTTTTGATTCCAGTGTGCCCTGAGTGATGGGCATTCCCTGGGACTCATTGGGTGGGTCTGCCTGGGTGTGAGCAGCCTTTGGGAGCTGATCACGAGGCACTGGAAGAGTTTCTAGGGACAAGCAACCAGACAAGCTTAATGTGATTTTATGGAGAATTCTTCATTGCTTACAGTGGAACCACTGCAGGATGCAGAGGAGATAGGGCCTAGGAACAAGCTGAAAGCTCCTCTTGCTGACCCTGTGGTGTGGTAAACAAGAAAGGAAACGAAATGTCAGGGAGAGGAAGTGATAACCTCGAAATTATCCTTTGGGGCAATGTTCTAATCTAGGCTGAACTGGTCTGATTAGTCATTCAGAACAATTAAAATACTGCTTTATAATATTTAAGTAACTTAACCTCTGCAATGACTGTTGTATGTGGGGATGGCATTACTCACTAGGGAAGGGAAAAGTAGATACACAAAATGATCTCATTCTGCTGAAGTCTTTAGAACATGAACACATACACTGGGAGTGATTGTGATCAAACAAACTTCAACTGGGACTCGACAAAGAGCTTGTTTATTGCTCCAAGGCAAACGGGCAGACACTATCAGGGCTGTGTCCCTTTCCCCTGCATGGCATCAGCCTCCATTTCAGAAAATGTACTGTTCCATTAAGTGCAATTAGAATATCTGAGCTCTTATGAGGCCTTGAAAATAGACTATTTCTTTTATCAGATCAAGTACCAGGGATTAAACTCCTGGTGTTTTCCATCCAAATGAGATTCCTACTGGAACAGAAATATTTGCTTTTAGAATCAATTGTGTGAAACGTCGTGCTACAATTTGAATGATCCTTTGATGGCTGGACTTTCTGGAATAGAAGTTGCAATGTGAGTATTTTGTACAGAATCTCTAATTTCTCTGGAGCATAATCCATCATTCTGTGATTACCATTAATCAGATCATTTGCTGCCTCTGTTCTTGTTGCAGTCAGGGAGGAACTGGGAAGCAGAGAACACAAAGGAAAATCTGTGGTTTACCCTTAAGGGAAGAGTAAACCATTCCCGTTTTGCAGTGTATCCACACGTGCGGGGTAAGTCAGTGAAACACATCACGGGGAGATGGCGAACCCGGGCACCGCGGATCCGACAATCGGGCTGTTCTCTGCAGCCAGCCCCGACCTGCGGGGGTTTAGCGGCCTCTAATGCCCTCTGATGGACAAATGCATCGGAGCCGCGTCCTCGGAGCCCGCGGAGGATGGGGAACACTCGGGTATCTCGGCGGAGGAAGAGCTGCAGCTCTGCCAGGGAGCCCCGGGCTGTCCTTGGGAGCCTGCCCGCTCCGGATGAAGCCCCGCGTTTCAGGGTTTGTAGCTGAGAAGGTTAAGTCACCTCTTACTAAAACTTGGCACATCCTTTCCTTCCTCCCTTCCTTCCTCCTTTACTTAGGTTTGTTTGTTTGGCTTCTCTTAAGAACAGGAGGGAAATATTTTTGACCCTGATGGCAGATTTGGCACAGTTCCCCCACAGTGACACCCTGTCCGTCAGGAATTGGGATCGAACCTGTGCCTTACAGAGGAATGCTTCCAGAAGGGATGGGAGGTTTCTGGACCAAAGCTGATAAATAGAAATGGAAAAGTATCATGCAGCATGTTTGAGCCACTGCTGGAGTGTTTGACAAATGCTGGTGAAAATGACAAGCTGGAATGGGAGGAGTGGAAAGAAAAAAATCAAAGGATGAAACAGAGGCTTCAGGGAGTCAGAAGAAAAAAAGGTTAATAAATAAATAAATTGAGTTGAAAACACAAAATAGAGGAAAGCAGAAGACAAAGATGTGAGAGATTAAAAAAAATTTCCATGTTCTCGGGCAGGAAGCCAAGAGAAGTGTCACCTCTGAGAGCCAGTTCAGGTGTGATGCCAGAGAGGCCCAGATCTCCTGGGTACACTGTAGGTGATGTTCAGAAATTAACTGAATCTGAAAGGGTAAAATGCACCAGAAAGGAAAGAAATGCTACAGGGCTTCTGCCTTTGAAGGGGATTTTATTGGAAGCGGGGTTGTTAACTGATGATATCTGTGACACAGGATCAGCACTTCTGAGCAAGGACAAAGTGTGAGCTGAGAATTCCCTCAGGTTCTCCTGCAGACCTGGCCAGGTCCTTTCCTGCCTATGCCTCGACCTTCTCGTCTGCCTCCTCATCCTCTAACTCAGGCAGAAAGCAGAAGTGCCAGAATACCTCCAAGGAAGTGATTTAAGGGGCATTTTTGGCTGGATTTAAAAATCTGTGGCTGGAAATTTCCTGAGGGGGACTCTTCCTGCATAGATAAATTTCCAATTCACATTTTATGGCTTGGATGTTCAGGTTCTAAACCTCTGCTGAGAGGGACTAGAGACATGGCAGGGACTTCCCTGTGCCATGTGACTCCTACCAGTAGTGCCACTTTGACGCCACAAAGGGAAATTTTTAGTGAGGAGAAGTCACTGGCATTCACACCAAAACCTGCCAACACTCTGTGGATGCCTTAGGCTGCAATTCCTTATTTTAGTTTACATAGAAGCTTAAGGAAGTGCACAAAAAAGCTCTTGCTAAAGTGTCCTTAAAAACCCACGAGCAGGAGGTTTTCAAGAGCTGCTGAAGAAATGGTGCCACAACTCAGAGTTATCAGGAGATGGGGAACTTGGAATGGTTGATTCTGCAACAATACTCAGCTGGCTGTCACAGACTGTTCTGTCTCTGCCTGGGGAGGGCAGAATCAGGTGGGGCTTCATGGACACACAGGCAGGGTCTGGCACAAAAATTAATAGTAGAGATATTGGGGGGGGTTGGGGACAGCAGTGGGAGAATGGGT
>VZUA01052921.1:1712-13616 GCA_013401035.1 Horornis vulcanius
CCGCCTTCCCTCCACCTTCCCCCCTGCCATGCTGTCTGAGATGACATACAAAAACACCAATTGAGTCAGCCTGGTTTGAATTACAGCACTTTTTGAGCCTGGAAAAAGACATGCTATGCATAGCCCAAAAACAAAACATGACTTCAGATGGTGATACATAAACTGCATAAATGTGAAGGGGAAATTTTTCTTGTCCCAGTATTCTTTCTTCTCAAAACATTGTGCTGGGCCATACATGAGCATATTGCACAGAAGAAAGTCTTAGAAACCCACCCTTTCTGCCCAGCACATTCATGTGTTTGTTCACCTACCTCAAGAGCCATCACATCTCAGCTACCTGACTTGGTTCATGTGCATGACACTTTTTGAGTGCTCCTTGCTTGCTCTGCCCACCTGTGCATGTAGAGGTGCCTGGGAGGAACTCCCAGATAGTTTTTTTCTATGGTAGGCTTGTTCTCCCCGTGAGGAAAGAGCAAGCTTTTAACATCTTAACTGAAATGCATCAGAAAGTCTCAGTGTTTTAAACACAGCCATGGGATTGCAGTGAAAACTTACAGGCATATACACCCATACTTTCAGACGACCCAAAGGCAATCCTTTGCTGTGCAGTTTGTGATAATACAGTAGGAATCTGCACCTCCAGTCTCTTCCATCCTTCCCTTCTCAGCGCCTCCTGTTCCTGAAGTTGTATTTGTATTTTCCACTGGGCTCCTGGACTGGTTTTTTTCCACTCTGTGCAAAGCTAACTTGAATCATCTAAAGAATCACTTGTCATTCCCCCAGAACAGCATCAGCAGCTGCCTGATTTCATCAACCATTCTGTAAGATTCACAGTTCATGTTTGTACTGTAACAAGAACTTCGAGCATTTTACTGAAATTCTCATGAAAACAAGATGAAGCAAACCAATTCCCTCTGTAATGTCTTTCTTAATCACATGCAGAAATATGTACCTTGAAGGTGAGGAAGGATGGAGTGCAACCAGTAAGGAGAGAGTGAGAATACTAGTAGGCATGTGAAGGGTAAGAGGACAGCACAGGCAGCGTTGGGTGAAGAGCACTTCTCATATCAGAGTTCTTGCAAGAATGAGTGGAGAAAAGTGGCATCTAGGAGGTGGCCATTACACAACCAAAAGGAATAAAATTTATGGCCTTTTCAACTGTTCAGATTCTGCTTTCTGTTAGTTAACTGACTTTGTGTCTTTTTGTAACTAATTATTTTGTTGTTCTATTCAGTCATAAAACGAGCCGGGAGGACGTTTATCTGAAACTTCCTGGGAAACACAAAGGTCATAGGTTGACTCAGGCTATGGATGTTATTGGAGTTTTTGAGAGAAATAAAATCTTTCTGTGTTGAAACAGGAAACTCATATCTGACTCATCATACTGTCTGGCCGTACTGCAAGTCTTTTGAACACCTATGTTTTAGGCCGATTCTGTATAAGATAGTCATTGCTGTTAAAAATTTTGGATGGAAACTGTTTTGACCAGAATATAGTGAGAAAACTGAAACAAAATGGGAACTATCTAAACAAGTGAGCTGTAATCACCATTTGCTTTCATGCAAGTAGATGACATTCATATTCCAAATTTTATTACTGCTTTGCCTGGTCCTTCTTTAAAAAGCAAAATTAATCAACCATTTGCAGTCTTTACAATATGTTTGTCCAGTGGCACCAATGGCATTTCCTATATTTAAGAATTTATTGTCAAAGACACTCACGCACAGCATTTCCTTATCATGGATACCTAAAGTCTCACTTCCTGAAAGTCAACACTTTCTTGCCTGTGTACACAGCAGTAGCTGTCACCATAGGACACATATCACCATAATCTCACACTGGACAGCTTGAAGCATATGATGTTGGCAGTATCCCAGACCTGTTGCTAGCAGCTGAACCGAAATAGGAGAGTGGCTTGAGGCCAGCTGGTAGTTCCATATTCTTCAGCATGGATTGGCATATGAACACGCTTCACAGAGTAAATCTTTCTACCCAAAGGAAGAATTTTTTTTCAAGAAAAAACAAGCCAACACCAGACCCCACTACCAAGTTAGGTATCTCTTTTACTAGTGAGTAGCATGCTGCGCCAGAAAGCACATGAGAAGGACAGCTGTTCAGCTACTCTATATGACTAGGAACAGTTTTTAGCTCTATTTAAGAAATTCATCACCCTGTTCAAAATATATGATCCCACTTTTGTAATTTTGTAGCAGATAGTTTCAATATCCACAGGCCAGTGAAGTGAAAAGCTCATTATTAAACAATAGAAAGGAAGAATACATGTTCTAATTGAAATCTCATGGGATCAGAGGGTCCACCAAAGGGCTGTAGGGCACAGAAGGCAGGGCAAGGCTTTGTGCCGTGTTCGGTTCTTGTCATGGGAACACATTTGTGATCAAGGCCATCGTGTTTCTTAAGTCTAAGACAGTCTTCTTGACACAGCGAACAGCCAACAGGAAAATATCTTTAGTAGATGCTGTCTCACTGTTGTTTGCTCAAGGCTAAGAAACTATTCATTTTAAAAAGGTATTGTGCAAGAAGCATCTGGTGTAAAATGCTTTCATGGTGTTTGCTGCAGAAGACGATTGGCAAGTTGGATGAAGTTTTGGAGAGAGGAGAAATGCAGTTCTTTATCCCTTTTGGTACTGTTTCCCCTTTCCTGTTTTTGTCCTGATATTCTTTCCATTGACGATGCTAGTCTAAGGATAGATTCATGCCTGATCTGCTTCCAGGGATCTAGTACAAATGAATTTGCCTTGATCTTGCAGGGGAAAAATTTCTAAACCACTGAGAAAACCTTTTCAGGAGTCCTTGATTTTGATTTTCATATTAAGGTACTCCTCGCTGTTATATGGCATTATTTCAGCAGTGTTATTGATTTAAGGAAAAAAAAGGAATCAATGTGGAATGATAGAACACGAACAGAAGCAAGTCAGGAACACCTGATGTATAATAAGGCCTCTGAGTGTTATTTTTCCAAATCAAGGAGTACTGTTTAAGGTTGTGCTGTTCTGGTAAGCCACGGATTCAGACTCTTGTGAGGAGATTGGCACAACAGCAAAAGTCTTCTAGCCCCTTGATTTATTTTTTTCAGTCTTTCCAAGGGCCAGTAATTTTATCCGCTCTGCATTTTGGGGGGATGTGCAGTTCAGTGTGTGCCTGGTGAGAGGCTCATTATCCTCCTCAGGCTCAAAACAAACCCTCGATTTTGAAAAGGCAACAAAAGAGGTGGCTGGTCCTGGTTTCCGGTGGCCCCGGCGCAGCTGGCTCTTTGTGCGCTCGGGCATAACGAGGAGGGCTCGGGAGGAAGCTGACACAGGTGTGCCACCAGGCCGGGGACTTGGCTGGGGACAGTGCCCGGCTGTGGGTGCACATCTCCCCACACACAGGTCCTGTGTTCGGCCTTGGCCACGGCCTTCAAGGGCCTCCTTGTCGCAGCACAAACAACGGCGTTGCGCAGCCTCCCTTGTGCGCTGCATCCTGGCCCGAGCTGCCCGGAATAATCCCTTTCTCAGGCCTAATACCACAGCAGAAATGTCATCCTTATTCTGCAGTGCTGGCATTTGTCAACTTGGTGGGTACAAAGACAGCATTCATTGAGCGGGAGACAGGCACAGGGCCCCAGGAAAAGCCCTTCGAGGGGACAGAAAATGGTCTTCTGTGAAACTTTGGACTCTACAGGAGCTGCTGTTTGTCTTCAGGTCTGGCAGAATGGAGAAAGGGCTGTCTTGTGTTGACCACGTATTCAGCTGGGGTTGTGGGGCAAGTTCAGGTTTAGTTTTTAGGAGAGCGGACTAGCTTTCTTCTGGGGCAGTGCCATCTTTAGCAATCGTACAATGTACTCTGTTCGGCTCCGTTCACTCTTGGACAAAACTAAACCTACAAGAAATGGATTTGTCTTCACACTTACTTTGCACATAGGTGCAGCTAGTCTAATATCAGATATTTTTATCTCCTGTGCAACACTTAGAAATAAAAGGTTCTTGCCAGCCCTGGGGGACGGCTTGAGCTCTCCAAAAGGTACTGGTGAGAGGCAGCAAGATGAAGGAGGGGGAAGCCTGCTCTTCCTTGGACATCCTAGTAAGCCCTGAAGTATGCTGAGGGACAGTAGACATTTCTACTGGTGACAAATACATCAACAACTGATGGAGGAGATAAAGCCCTTTAGACAGTTGGCTCAATGAGACAGCAAACTCCTCACAAACAGTGTTGGTTCCTCTTGCCTTGCTCTTGAGTTAAAGTAGATGGCCCAGGATAGCATGATGCAACCAAGAATATTCTGCTTTATTGAAAACAGATCCACTGGTTTTGTAAGTATCATATTACCCACTATCTGAACACAAGCACTGACATCACTTAGAACTCTCTATACTTGGGGCTGTGTACAGAGGTGATTAACCCCAGGGTACTTGTGTTATGAAGACAGCTGCAATGCAGGTCCTGGAAGGCTTGGTTTCAGGCAACTTTTTTTTTCTATTTTAAATTGTCCTCTAATGATTCTGTTAAAACATACCTCACTAAAGAAGTTGCTGTGTTTTAGTGAAAAGTTAAACTAATTTTGTGAGCCATTAAAAACTTGCCCTGGGCTATTTCCCACTTGCTCCCATTACAGCACTCTAAAATAATACAGTATATCTATCTGCTGGTATGGAAATGCACCTTTGGGGCAGAGATCAGTACCAGCCTGTGCTTTGCATTTTGCTAACTCTTGACAGTAATAAATCATCTGGGTGAAAGTTCTGGGGTACACTTAGCAGGTCTTCAGGAAGAGAAGCTACCAAATAGCTTCCAAGATGTGAGGTATTGGAAAAGGCAATAGGGTTTGAAGCAGTTTTGAGAAACTGAGACAATTTCATCATAACACATAATTATTCTACATGTGGGGTTAATAACAGCAGCAATAAGAAAAGGATACAGAAAGAGAATAATATTCATTAGGCATGTAAAATCTATAGGTAAAGAGAAACAAGAGTATGTGATATGTATATTTAGCATGAGGCATGCAATTCACTCAGCAAATATAGGTAATTTTCCTGATAATGGTGAATGTTACAGCTCACTTTGATATAATGTTAGAGGGTTCATCTGTAAAGCTCCATACTAAATACTGAGGGCTAATGGAAATTGACAGAGAAGACTGGAACAGTAGGATAGTGCCTCAGGTGACTCCTTCCTAAATGCTGGAGTAGCCAAGCCAGCTTGGAGGAGGAATTGTGTTCTAAGGTGTTCCAATCCCCCCTTGAAAATAAAAGGAAGAAATGCATGTCAAGCATGTCACTGTTAATCCATTCTGATAGTTGTGGGGTTGCTTAGGTTGTACAACAAGATGCTACAGATGTTGGACTGGGCTGTGGGCAGCACGTTCTGTGCTGCCAGGATGCAATCAGGGAAATATGTGCGAGACATAATTTTAGAGACTGTCCACCCCCCACTTCTTTTTAAGAATGTGGTTCTGCACATGAAATTGGGATATAAACAGGAAAGGCCTCCTCATTCTTCTTGTTATCTGTATAGCAGTATAAAAGGAATTCCTCTAAATTATCTGTGGTTAAGTGCCTTATTCCTAAATCGTCTCTTAGGACTTGAGTTTAAACAGTATGGACTAAAGTCATGTCTTTAAAATCAGATAAAGGACTATTTAAAAATCCCTTACCTTGCCTGTCCTTTATTCCACACCAGGTACAAAACAGTGGAGCATGTTTCTGCTTAGAAATATGTCAAGAATGGGTAAAGAGAACTCTTCAGAGTGTGTGGAGAGACAATTTTAAGACTATAAATACAATCTGTAGTGAACAGACACAGAGAACTAAAATAGCAATGTAACAATGTGCTATGAAGGAGAAAGACACAAGAAAACAGCATGGAATTCTGCATTCACTGTAATTTGGAGTGTAGCAAGGAAGTGTAGTGTTAATACCAAATAAACTTCCACAGACATAGACGTGTCCAGCAGTCAGAAATTCATACCTGTGCTCAGCAGCTTCTCCTGCAGTCAATATTGTTTCCTGCTCTTTCACTAATTTTTTTTCCAGTGGGCAATATTCTTAAAATATTACATATCAAAATAGTTATCTTCTCAAGAAGGGGGAGGTGGGACTGAACATAGTATTTTAAACTTAAAAAAGTAGTTGTAGATGTCTATGTGTGTAGTTTTAATTCTTTTTGTTTGATTTGTGAAATGGCAAAAAAATTCATTGTGGTGTGTCATCTGCTATTAGTAAACTTAAATATATTAATACTTCTGAAAAAACTTTTAGGACAGCCTCCAGAATTTATTTAGTTTGCTATCACTGATCACACAGTGTTATTCAATTTAGGTTCACAATCTAGTAGCTGGTTCAGAATATCAGGGTAGATGCATGTGAACTGGAATGGAGCTCATTTTTTACTATGCCTATCCTGTCCTTTTGCTGTTTTCCTCAGGCTTTATCAAATTATTCAACACAGTACTCTTTTATATAAAACTTATAAAGCTTAAAAGATGTAGCTATTTCCTGTAAGTAGGGGTAGGTAGGGAAATATGAAAGAACTTACCTGAACTTTTTATTTTAAAAAATTTGAGTCTCTAAATTGGGATTACCTCCCAGTTAATTTCTCTCTATGACGTCTTGCAGTTTGTGCCAGTTAAATTATTTGTTATGAGTAAATTTTTCAAACCAGAGGTGTTAAAAAAAGCTCTTGATATCAAAAAACTGTGACCACACAGGGACTATCTTTCAGTTCTCTTATGAGATTGTTGTTTCATTGCTTCACATAGAGGAAATGAAGGCCACCTGGTTACCTCACAGGCTGGCCTGAGACTGAGCATGTTGCTCCTCATCAATGTGAGAAATGTTTTAGAAATGCATGGGAACGTTTTAGAATGCATACATTGACTTGGGAAAGGGCAGCAGTGAATAACCAGCTTGAAGTGGTACTTGGCAAGAAGGTTGTGATAACAGTATATTTTTAAAGGCACCGTGAAACAAAGAAATGTTCCCCAAAAGGAGATATGCAAAACAAATTCCAGGGCAGAACAACAGCTGCAAAAATCTTTTCTGCCTTTGAACTCTGCTTTTAAACTCAACTGCTTTGTTTCACAGTGCCTGCAAACAACTGGAGCACTTCCAATGTCAGTATTCATACCTGTTAGTAGAAAAGTTGCAGCTATTTGCAGCCATCACGGGGTGTAGATGGATCTGTGTTTAACAGCACTTTTTTAACAAGGAGGAGAGCTATTTAAAATTATTAGTTCAGATTTTACAAGTGTGATCTCTGCAGGCTGCACAGGCACTGTCAGTGGGCAGCACTGCTCTGCAGGCAGAAGGGCTCACAGGGTGCATAAGGGTAGTGTGGAGGACACAAGATTAGGGGTGCTGCTGTTAGGTGTCCGTACACATCTGTCACTGGGTTAATTGCAGGCATCTGTCTGCCTAGACTGCAAGTCTTGACTTGTCCCTGGATATGCCCCCATCACCCCTGGGGAGCAGAGAGAGGCCCTGCTTGCTGGGTGCTGTTGTCCTGCAGGCAGCCCCAGGCAGCCAGGCAGGAGCACATGCTGCTAGTGATGTCTCTGCAGCTTCAGCTCAGGTGACTGCTGTGGGCTGCAGCAGTCCTCAAGGGATCTCATAAAAGCTGGGTGGTCTGCCCCCACTAACACAACATAACTTTGCAGCCTTTTGCTTAGGACGTTGCTTTGGAAAACCTTCTCACTGTCTGTATCCACTGGAAGCCGTTTTGGGACTCTGTTCAAGCATACATTTAACTGCATATGGAGAGCTATGCTGAAAATGTAAGGCAGTGCTGTTACAGCAAAGTCAGGTTTGTAAACTTGCAGAAGAAATTGCTTTCAACCACAACTTAGCAATAGTATGCTGAAGAGTGTGGGGCCAATTTAGGATTTGCATTTCCCTCTTTCAAACAATGAATTCAGCTAGAAGTAGATTATACTACCAGTGTGTAACCAAAAGAGAACATGTAATGCCTCTTCTGTTAACCAGCATTATGGCTGAACAAAGAACAGAAGTAGAATTGCACATGAAGTTCCTGCTCGGCAGTGAGTTTTTCGAACTATAGTTCAAAACTTCTCCCTAGAAAAGCAGTGATCAAGACTGCCTGGATGTGATCCTGCGGTGCCTGTGTTGTGCACAGTAACAGCTGTTTGCTCCTGGCAGAGGGAAGGGGACAGTGTGGGGCTTCCAACAGCTGGGAGCAGGTTGTTTTAGTATTTGCACTAGTAAATAGGAAGGACAAAAGGAAAAAGTTGAATCTTGCCAGTAAAAGGGCATATAAATAATGGAGAACTTTTGTCCAAGAAATAGAGACTATTCACAAACCTGTTTGCTGCAATAAATAAATAAAAACCTCAGAGCGCTGAGTTTTGCACTAATTTGAATATGGCAATTCTCTTCAGATCATTCAGATAGAGACTAATAGCCCCACAAGCAAAGGATATTTTCATTCCCTTAGATGGAGAAAGCCAAAGAGCCCCTTAGAGTGAAAACAAGATAGAGTTTGCAGAAGAAAGTAATAACCAAAGGCATACTGATGTCCTGTGGCTGGCTTGAAATTCCTGGACTAATGGTGTACTACCATAGAAAGATTTAGAGTAGGAGGGAAGGGCCTGCGACCATTTTGACCAGGGTGAGGACGAACTTCCCTTTGCAGCATCTGTATTGCATGCACATTTGATTTCCCTAAGCCAAGTGCTCAGTCATGTAAACAGGTATTTGAAAACAAACAAATCCAGGTGTTAGCTGAACCAGAATTACCAGCTGGAACTGTCTAAACCAGGGCCCAAAATCCCAGTAAGTTGTGGTATCTGACTACAGGAGCAGCAAACTGAATGCCATTTCCTCCCATATTACATACAATGTGTTCCTTTGGTCCTTTCCTAATAGGAATTTCAGTGTACAGCATCAGATTTTGAAAATAATACTCTGAAAACTTGTATTGCAGACCTGATGTCACAAAATAGACACAAAAATGTACACTTGTTGTAGATGGGTGGAAATTCAGCCGGTTAAATGGAAGTAAAAAAGTTTGTGTATTACACCTGAATGACAATCAGCTTCTGGAATGCTGACTAGTGCTGAAGGTAGGTATGATTTTGGTGCCCCGTTTCCCCTCAGCAGGAATGGTGTGAGCAATACAATCAGTTCTTCCAGCCTTGCCTACGTGCACATCTTTCTTGATGATCAGCTGCCTGAAGTCAGTTCTCTTTCAGAACACAGGAGACTAAATGAGGTGAAATGACCATCACAGAGTCTGAATTCACTGGTAGTTAATCAACAGAGTTTTCTATTTTCATGGTTTTTTCTTTTCAGCTGTAACTTTCATGCTCTTCTGTATTATTTTCTCCTTTTCTTTTTTATTTCTCTTTGGATCTTTGAAAACTTGAACAGTGGAGGAAAAACAGGATGTGTAAAATCTCCTCCAAGTCATTCAACTCTGTAGAAAAGCAGTGCTCTGTCATCTACAAATGAAGCTTTCTTTCCAGTTACACCTCTCCCTCCTCAGCACTCTTCTCCACCCTGACTACTTGCTCTTTTTAGTCACATTATGATAAACAGACTCATCTCTGTGGAGCTCAATGGTTAGTAATAACTCAGCCCCATGAGGCAGAAATATAACTTCATAGTCTGTGATCTGTCAGAAGTGGTGATATGTAGGATTGTACTGTAAGGAGTTGCAGGAAATGCGGCTTATGGACCTACTTATTAAAATCTATTGTAGAAACAGATGCACAAGTTGTAGCAATTAATGAAAAAAAGTCAGAGAAATATGACTGTATACAACTTGCAAATTATTTTTAAACACAAAATTGCATTAGTAAACTGTTTTCAATAACAATTTACCAGTTCCATTTAAAAATAAGCAGGAGATCACAACAGAATATAGAAACTGTAAGAGATGGAACAATATTGCATATTGGCTTGGGCTTTTCTGTAATTCAAACAAAAAAATGAACATAGATGATGTTTGTGGTTTTTATTCTAACAACTTTCTGGAAACTTGAAAATTTGCCTTTTTATTTCTTGTACAACATCAGAATTGCAATTGCTTTCCCACAGTTGACTGGAAATAAAAATGCTCTTGACTGGTGGAAAAAGAGGTTCCTTTAAGAAGGGAGCAACCACAGACAAACATTCACTCATTTTAAACATGCTACTTAATACATTAAAAGAGATCACAAGAGCTGAAGTGTTCTGCATGTTGTGCTGATTCAAAACTGGCAATAAGATATGCATCCTTTAAATTCACTGAAAGATGAGAGAAAGTATCCCATGAAGTTTGTTATTCCAGTATAATCAGCTTTAAGACCAAAGCACTTCCAGTAGTACATCTCTCTGCCTCTCTTTTAGTGCAGTGGAAATCTTGTTCTAAACAGGACTGGTTTTGAAATCTATTATAAACATGTATATTTCAGTACATGTTTACTTGAACATAAGTTTAAAATGTGCACACTGTGTACTTGGGGAGGCTTGTGGGAATCCTCAGTTCCTGAGCTGCCTTTGTTCCTAAAGGAGATAAAGGAAACTTTCCATTGGAAAGGTTTTTGCCCTTGGTGACAAGTGCTCGTGGAATTCTTGGTGATATTAATAGGTGGGTACCCTCAGATAACATGGCCCAGTTCATGAAACAACTCGAAAATGAGGATTTTGTGGCCCAAACAATCAAAGATGTTTGGAATATCCCATGAACTCAGTGCAAATGTCTGTAGGATCATAACATGTGATTCAGCCTGTACTTCTGTTCTGTGGAAAGCTACAGAACACAAGCTTCTGAATTGCTGGAGATACATGCTACACCATACATGAATGCCTTTAGCTTCCTAAGAGGTGTAGGCATCACAGTCAGGCACACAGGATTGCATTCGAGCAGTAAAGCAGCCTCAGCAAAGATTGGATAACTGCAGCATTTTGGAGAGACAGAATTCCTTGAGAATTAGGACAAGTTAGATTTGTGGAGGAATACCACAATAGCCATAAGAGAGTGACTACATTTGATCAATCTTCAAATTGCACTAGTCCTAAAACATTTCCAAAAGCTCTGTCCCCTGGCTGCCAGTGTCAGCTCTTGTTGCTGCTCACCTTCAAGCAGCTGTTTTTCATCCCTGAATTGAATTCACCCCACTGAACACAGGCTCACTACACAGGAGTGATACAGCTGCAGGCAGTGAGAACCAGCTTCTGCTCTGTGTGCCACACAGACACACGGCTGGCATCTAAATGCAACTTTCCTACCTAGTAAATGCAAATACACAAATTCTGTAAGAGATCAAAGGGAAACTGATTCTTGTGGAATGTCACAAAAATGAGTTGGGGAAAGGGAACAAATATTGGAAGGGCTGTTCTTGTTGAAAAAGACTGAACCCATCGTAACACATCACTCTGGCTGTCTCACCTCTCTTGGTGCAACAGCTGTATCTCATGGACAGTTGTGTCAAATGCTAAAGAGGTGCAGGATGATGAGACAAGATGTGTTCTCTCCTCATTACCAGAATGAGGTCATCCATCAGTGCCATTATAGTGGTTTCATTTGTGTCCTGGCTTGCACCCAACCTGCACTGGGACTGTTTCAGTTAAGGTAGGCTCCCTTAACTCTTGTATGAGATATTTCTTGCTACAGGCAGAACCTTCCTAAAAGAACTGTATCTATACTTCTGTGAATATCTGTCAGCCAGACAAGAAACTGTCCAAGATGCTCGCATAGGGAAGTAGTAAATTGATTTGAACTTTTGCCATACATTTAACCAACTCTTTCATAAATATTAAAAGATTAGGCATGTACAGTGCTGTTTAAGTTGCTACTGCATAGTCCTAACTTTCCCCTTCCCCCTACCACTTCTGCCCTTTCAGTATCACATTAATAAATTCTGCAGACATTTGGGATCAAAAAGTACTGACAGAAAAGGGAAAAAAA
>VZUA01052925.1:1147-15902 GCA_013401035.1 Horornis vulcanius
TTTCTTTCTAGAGTTAACAATTTCCAGCTGTGTATTCTTTGGATGTGTTTCCACACCAGCTTTTTCCATAATACGGAGCCGGCCCATTTCCAAATTCCAGATGTGCTGTTTATTTACTCTGAAGCATCTGGGCCCCGACATGGTCTTGTCACTGCAACGTGGCAAACTTGTGAAAAATGAGAATGGCAGCCAGTTAACAAGCTGTACTACACTGGCCAGTGGTGAGAACAGTTCAAAGGACAGCGGAAGAGGGGGGTTGGTGGAGTGGAAATGAAAAAGGAGCAAATTTCATGTTTGGCTGCACTGTGCTTTCTAAGGTTACAAATGACTAGTGGCACTCAAATTGGAAACTGGGGATTTTGCTCTTTTGTAGACAGAGCCCAAAAGGCACTGAAGCTCACCAGAAGCAGCCTATGGAGGCTGTGAGACGTAAAGTACCCTCTCCCCAGCTTCTGTGAAGAGCTTCAAGCTCAGGCATGATGCTGGAGGTCTTATGCAAGCTCATGCATTCCTCTTAAAGGCCCTTGAATAGACCACAGACCATAGCATAAACTGAGTGAGGTATTTTAAATTTCCCTTTTAGTTTCTCTGCTCAGGAAGGGGCCAGCAGAGGGATTTTCTGCACCTGAGAGAAATACACCCAATGCTGTCATTCTCTAACAACAAAACTCTGGTTTTGTTTTTAAATTTGGGCTGTGAGGGGAAAAATAAGCCTGCTTTGAAATGAGAACTGCAAGACTGCAGTGAAATAGAAATATAGAGAGCTAAACTGCAACACCTTGGTTAGGACTGAGGTCTTTGGCTTCCACTTAGCACAGTCTTCAAGCCAAGAACTTGCTTTGGGGTTACCAAGCTTTCAGCCACCCTTTGGCCCAGGAGATACTGCTGTTGAAGCAAATGTCAGCATTTTTTTAAAAGAAATTAAGTCAAAATTGCATGTGAAAGGCTGAAGAGTTCAGAGGCTGTTGAGGGCAGCAAGAGAGAGCCACAAAGCACTGTGTTATCTAGTTTGAGTTTAATCATCCAAATGTTTGATCACCCAGACACAGAAAGATTTCTCTACCTCTGTAGTCTGGCTGTCCTGTGTTCTACCTATTGTTCACATTTTAGAGCTAGTAAGTTCTATATGATCCCACTTTAAAATTGAGGGAGGAGACCAAGTAGAAAAGGCGAAAACAATATTTAAGGAATTATGCATGGAAACAGAAGGGATGGATGCAGGAAAAAAGATTGACAGCACTGTTTTCTCTTAGCTAACAGTGTTCATTCCTGCATGTTAGAAGAAAGCAATATGTGACTCCTGTCACATGGGAAGACAAAAGGCCTCCCACATCTGTTCTTCTCTCCATGGTCCATCACAATTTTTCTAGAGCATGTGAGTGAAGGATGAGTATCTATATGTCTTTCTTGAAACATAGAAATCAATTTTCCTCAGGGCATTCCCTCTCCTGGGTCCAGTTTACCATTCATTTGGACAATAGGATATGCAGTAAAAAAACCCCCAGGAATTGAAGTAGTTCTGTCAAGAGCTGTCGGAAGGTAACTAAAAACTTCATAGGAAATGGTTTTAGAATTTTATTCAGTGAGAATCTTCCTCTTCAGATCTAACTTTTACAAAATTCTAGGGTAGCAATTTTGGTGGTAGTACATATGACAAAATTGCTGTCACTGGAAAGGTACATACAGAAGAGAAGGCATCAGGCAAAGAAAGAAGACAAAGAATTGGGCTGCTGCTGGTTGTACATGTTGAAATGCAACCCTAAGACACAGAAAATTTTTTCTGATTCCCCATGTTTAGGGGTTTGGGATTTTTTTTTAACTTTACAAAACAATCATTCATCTGAATCAAAAATGTTTTTAAAAATGACTAACTCATAAAACAGGGAAGAGAAAATCCAGATACTCTGCTAAGAAGATCTGAAGGCTGGGCAGAGCAGTTCCCATTCTGTGGGAGCTTGCTCAGTATCAGGCAAGTGCAGTCTTTTCTATTGAGCTGGGAGCCGGTGTGCTGGGATTGTCTGTTGGGAAGGTGCAAAGAGAGGAAAAGATAGAGGTAGCAATCCCTTTTTAAAATTTCAAGAAAAGCATTTTCCTAGCCATGAGCAGCAGAGGACATGGAGGGGTGTGTAGTTCTAGTATCAGGTTCAGCCTGATCTTATCCAAGTGTTCCACTTTTCCATTATAAATACAAAGCAGAAAGCTTGCAACCAATATAGCTGGAAGACTTAAGCATAAGTATCTGTCTTTTTGTCCTTTTCCTGTGAGAAGTGCCATATTCAGGCAATGGCTCCTTCAGTCCTCCAACATCACGTGCCCATGTGCCACCTCCTGTCGGTCTCTGCTGCCCCCATGGTGTGGATGTGGGGTCACTAATCCAAGCTGTGCCCCTTGGTGCCACTCCAGCCAGTGGTGCTCCCAACAACACCTCTCAGAACTGTTTACTCATCAGTGAGATTAAAGCTCCCTATCACCTCACTTCACTAGGACTATAATTTCCTGAGATCATAACATTACTGAGAAAATTAAACATGGTCTTTCCCTGAAAGCTTTAGGATGCTTTGCAGAACAGCTTATCAAATTTTCTCCTCAGTTCCCATGGGAAATGCAAGAATCACTTGTGGGATTGCTATACATGGCCTTTAACTGTTACAGGACATCAGCTGTTTGGGTGTCCTTTCACTCTGACATATTGCTGCATGCAGTCGTATAGCACATCACATTATAAATAGCAAAACACAATTATTGGTCTTTAAGTGTTGAGAACTGAGCAATGCTCTGCAAAATTCATTTTGTTTTTGCCATTGGAAGGCCAATCCTGCATCAATGACCAGAGAATCACCAAGCAGGTTTTATTTAAAAGAAAATAGATTCTCAAGAGACAAGAGCTGAGCTGAAGGTTTTGTGACCTAAACAATTAAGCACAACCACTGCTGTTCACAACCAAGATGAGAGATATCACTGATGGCAGATTGGGCAAATATTTTGTGCTGTGAGTGCTATCTACTTTGGACTGTCCACTCTCTTTCTGTTACATCTGATACACCAAAAATTCTGAAGTCTGCTTTCAAAACAAGGGACTTGATACGAAAGAGAAGTACAGTATTTCTGGGGCAGTGTGTTCTCTGAAGGTATCCCATACCACCTCTGGGTTTATAACTTTTCATTGTCTTTAGAAAATCACTCTAATCATTTCTGTTCTCTTTTCAAAAGTGAAATGATAGGCCATTACCAAACACCCAAAAACACAGAAAATGTTAATCTGATTTAGAACTCCACATAAACACTCTGCAGATTAGCAGTCCTGCCATCTTTCAAGGTCATCACTCTACTGCAGTCAGAAGTGTAATGTCTTACTACATTAAACCATGAGCATTTTGGCCCTGGGATGGATTCAGCTCTGTGATGTAATGCTGCAGGCACAAGCAATCATGAGATCCCCAGCAGTGGAAATTCTGCGTGCAGAGGGGTTGGGTTTGAGCAGTTACTGTGGTGGATTAAAGGTGTCCATAATTCCTGCTCTTCCAGGAACATGTTCCTGAATGCCTTTTTCTCTCCAGGGAGCCTGTGAAATTGCTGTCCTTGTAGAATTATTCTTTCTTGTGCCAGTGAAAGGGGATGGCTTTAAAAGCTCCACCAGAGATTCTGCCAACCCCAGGCTTCAAGGGAAAACCATTGCCTCTTCACAGACCCTCTAGGATGTCAGGACTGCCTGGTCCCTTAGGGAGAACTGTCCTCAAGGAGCTGCCAACTGAGATGTGTGTTTCCAGCAAGGCAGGATGATCCAGAAGACCAGAAACTACTCACAGGATCCCTCTCAGCTTGTTTGGTGTCCAAACACAAACCTGTTTGAGGAAACCTGCAATTTCCTCTTGGTCAAGTAGAAGAGCAATGCCTCTGTTGCAACTGTCTAAATTTTCCTTTTATTGCCCATCATGCAACTGCCCCTCTTCCCTTTCCTAAAGTAATGATTTTTTGTGCTGTTGAATTTTTTATTTTTTATTATGCCTGTTGACCTTATGTCGAAATCCTCTCTCCTCCTTCCAGAAACTGTAGTCTTATAGGCCATGTAAAGTTTCCATAAATCAGTGGTCTTGTTATTAAAAAAAAAGAAAAAAAAAATTGGATAATTTTCATTCTAGATTTCTAGGATACAGTAATATTAAATAAACTCATTAATTCTGATAAATTAGGATGCTTTTCCTAAGCAAAAGTAGCTGCCACAATATACGTCATCTTCCTCTAAGTACTTTTCCTTTATTATTTTTTCCAGAGTCTGTAGATATTAGAACCCAGCCAGCTTGTTTTGACATATTATTGGGAGCCACATTTACCCTGGAGTAATTCAGCAGAGGGAATAACAGGATACTGAAACTGGTCCCGGCATGTTAGACGGTTAAAACATTTCTGTTGTTGCTGGATTGTTATTTCTAGATCCCAGTGTAACTGCATGGAAACGGCAGTCCCGGGAGTGTGGCTGGCCTGAATGCCTTCAGGGCTTTTTCCCTCAGCTGCTCTGAGCTCATTAGTGGAAAAGGGAATTGAGGAAAAGTTTGTCAATCCGTAGACAAGAAAAAGCAGAGCATAATGCCAGTCTAATTTACGCTAATAAAAGTCTTGGTGTTCACAACCACTGGTTACAGCCTCAGCTGGAGGGGAAAGATAAGAAGAGGGGTCTGAGAACCTCTACTGTAAATGAAGGGAAGTCACAAGACTAAGGTGTGTTCATGAAAGACACGGGGTGACCTAAATCCATACTGAGGGTCTTTGGTGTTGCTATAGCCTCGACATTCAGGGAAAGAAGTCTTAGAGCTGAAGCCTGGTTGCATAGTTTTGCATGAAAAGCACTAAAAATTTTGAATTCATGAGCTGTTAAAAACACTTTCAATATTTATTAGCTCTGGACATTGATTGCTTAAAATTGATCCCATTTGGTGGTCTCGAGTCTAAATAATGGTGTTACTATGCCAGCCCTGCCTCTGTTATGTGAATTGGATATTTTTTCCTGAATAAGATATAAAGTACTGGATTCCCAAGCAAGAGAAAAGTGTTCTTAATATATTTGTAATTCAGGCAAAACCAATTCCTCTTTCACAGTTAAAGGATCTTATATCATGTCTGTTGAAGATGAGAGTTTAATGTAAGTTGTAAGTTATGTCTGACAATTTCTCAGAAGAAAAACCAAAGCTATTTGGAAAACTGACATTCTCTCGGTGGAAATGTAAAGTGAAAAATGGCAAATGAAACATCTCTTTCTTCTTCAGGAAATTAAGAATGAATTCAAATCAGGGGAAAAACATTTTGACTATAGGAGTTCCTTTTTTTGTTTTCCCTAAGCTGGAAGTGCTTAATGCTGTAAATGTTTAAAATTAAGCCATTGTTTTCAAACATTTCCAAAGAAAATCTAAATGTTTTCACCTGAATTAGCATCTTCCAGTGGGGGCGGGGAGATTATTTCAATATGGAAATTTCAGCCAGCTATAGGTGGAAGCCATAGTAGCTGCAAATAAGGGACATCTGGACTAATTTGTAAAATAGAACTTGGGCTGGGCTTGCATGGAGCACTCTCCTCCAGCTGTCCTTGCTCTTTACACTCATGTTCAGCAGCTCCAGTTTTTGGCCATGCCAACCAACAGGCCCTCTCTGGCCCCTGCCCAGTCATGCCTCAGGGGACAGTGCCAAGCACCCCTGACACAACACCCCTGCCATGGGCTGGAGGGGGTAGAGCTCACTCACCCAGCAAGCAGTGCCCTGGCCCCTGGCTGCAGGACTGACAGCTCGATCAGAAGGACAGGCACAGCCCATGGAGCCCAAGGACTGTAAGGAGAGGTTATCAGACAAAATTGGATATTGAAATTATACAAAACCAACCTGCAGGTTTCCTAGATTGACAGCATTTAAGTGAACTCATTTTCATCAGAATGTTTGAGGGCAAAACACTAACACATTTTCTTCCTACAACAAGAGTTTTCCTGCTGATCCTCTGGAGCATAGACAAACAAATAAGAGTGAGTCTGTGCATTGGCCTTGCTGGATGTGGGGTGTCAGGCTGGTTTATGGTGGTGTGTGGTCTGCCTGGGTCCAGCATGCAACTCTGGAGGGCTTTTTAGGACCTTTCTGTCCAGTGCAGATGAGGATGGTAATGACAGCAAAAGTGAAAGCTGAGGCATAAGCCTTTGATATTGGCAAATATATTCCAAACAGAGCATATATGTATTCTCCTCCCTTTGTCAGCAGCTGTGTCCCTTATTTAGATGGGATTTTGCCTTATTGTAGTGAAGGGGTCATTAAAGCAGCTGCTGACCTGTGGAAAGAGCTGAGACAAGGATTGGAGAGGGACGAGAGAGACCGAAGGAATATGCAGCTGCTGGGGAAGCTTGGGGTGGTGCATGTGGTTGAGGAGACACACAGAGAAGGTCAGTCCTATGTGCTGCTGCAAAGCCATCTTGTTCCTGCTGCAAAGAAGGGGTTCAGGCAGTGGGCATGGCATGAGGAGAGGGTCCCTCCTAGGCTGTCCCTCTCCCTCTTTCACACCATTCCCTTTTACCAACCCCACCACCCACTCAAGCAGGTAAAACCCAGGTCAATCTAAGATTCTGGCAAACTCCTGAGCAAACACCAACTGTCGTCATAGGACATGAGAGACTCCAAATATTTCAGAAGGCAAAGAGCATAGAAAAGCTTTATTGTCTAATTTTTGCTACCTTTTATAAGGTGTTCCAATACAGACTTAACATGGGTGGGGAATGGGAATGACTTCTTTCTTTGGTTTAGCTAGAGAAACACCAAAACACCCCCTGGAAAAGGATTGCTTTGAGAAAAGATAGTTGTTTGCCAAGATGGTTTTGAGATGAAGCTTTCTTGAGAAATTTTCCCTTGGGGAAAAAAGTTAGCAACTGCTAGCAGTCTAAAATCTCTCAGGCCCAGAAATATCAGGCCCACAACCAACCATTTTAGGGTGGCCATGGTGTGGGGATGTTTGCATATCATTGTCAGCCCTGCACACTGCAGAAGCAGTTTGCCACAGCTGCTGCATGAGGAGCAGCACACTGCTTTCCTGCTCTGATTAAGAGTGCTCTGCCCATCAGCAGGTTGTTTCCTGTGGTGTTGGGAGCCTTAGCCTGAAACATGAGGAGGCTGTTTGTGGGGATGAACTTGAGAACAAAAAAACAGAAGCTGGTTCAGTAGTATAGCAATTATCAAGGCACATGTGTACCTTCAAAGATATAAAAGAAATTTTTAAGCCATATTCTATCCTAAGGAGAAGGTATCAACATATTGCTGCTCTTTGTCTTATTACATTTTCCTCATTAAAATACAAGTGTGCACAGGAAATAGGCCTCTTTGTAAACGGAGATAATAATGTTTGGTAGTTTAGAAAGTCAAGTACCACTTTTGGATTAAATCTAAAGCAGGTTCCAGGGAAGCTCTTCCAAAGGGTATTTTTGCTAACTGTAATGGGAAGAGTGGAAGCTTCAGACAAGCCCTGCCTTGGCCTATTCTGGCAACAATTTAAATTTGAACTATCACTCTGTCTTGCAAGTTCTAATAATGGCAAATCAGATCTATTTATAAAATCAATTATTTATTAGATAGACAAGAGATAACAGATGAAATATCTTAATCAGAATTACTTCCTATATATATAAAACTAAATAATTATTAGTAGATTACAGCATAACATGAAACAGTGCACTATATTAAGGTACCTGTATAAAAGCTAGCAAAAGAAAAAGAAACAGTTCAGATTAAGGGTTGAATGTAACTTACCACCAAAATGATGATAATGTACACAGATTCCTTCCCTGGGGAATAACTGTGGAGCAGCATCCTTACTACTGGGAGAAATTCCACACGTTTCCCAGAAAATGCATAGAAGATTTCTGCTTTGTGAAAGTTTGGTGTGGGTTTTATTGTTGTGAGTGGATGTCAGTCAGAAACCCAGCTTATCTTGCCATATCTCACTTCAACTGTAAGATGTTTACTGGCAGTTGGGAGATGTCAGAGCAGTGTTAACCCCATGGCACCAAAAGAATTCACTACAAGAGAGCTTATCCTGTTTGAGCTATCTGACCAGTTGACAAACAACAGATAAGCCCTTGAGGGGGCTGAGGTGCCCTGCTACACTAACCTTGGTGACAAAACAGATGAGTTTCTGGACACAAGCATGTCAGGTGAATCCAGGAGATGTGTGGAGTTTTCTGCCACAGGTATCTCTTACAGGCATTACTTCCCAAGCACACCCTTGGGAAGAGACAGACACAGTGCACTGTGTCCCATGACCACGTGGAGAAAGCCAAGCAATATGATAAGAAATTGGAGCATATGCCTTGTTCATATGCATTTCTCCCTATAAGAAGTTTTGAATAATTACAGCTACACTAATCAGATCAATTGAACAGCTCCACAGTTAAGGCATTACTTAATAAATGAACAAATGATTAGATTTAGGTTGCTGTAACAGTTAAATGGCCACTCAATTAAAAAAAATAAAAGGGATTTTACCCACTGTTGGCAGAAGCTCAAACAACTCAGGACTGATTTTCAGTTCTACCTGCAAATGAAGGAAATAGGAGCACATATATGAAGTATCAATGTATGTACATTGTGCTGAAGATTGGCTGTGATTCCTGGCACAGTGGAAAGAATCACAGAATGTGCTGAGTTGAAAGGGACCCACAAGCACAGGGCCATTCCCAAGAGTCCCACCATGTACCTGAGAGCATTGTCCAAGCACTTCTTGAACTCTGTCAGGCTGTGGCCACTTCCTTGGGGAGCCTATTCCAGGGCTCAACCACCCTCTGGGTGAAGATTTTTTCCTAGCTAAACCTCCCCTGACTTCAGGCCATTCCCTTGGGTCCTGTCATGGGTTACCACAGAGAATGGATCAGTGTCTGTCCCTCCTCTTCCCTTCATGAGGAAGTTGTAGAGCAATGAGGTCTCCCTCAGTCTCCTCTTCTCCTGGCTGAACAGATCAAGTGACCTCAGCCACTCCTCACTCAGCTTCCCTCGAGGCTCTTCACCATCCTTGTGGCCTTCCACTGGCATTGTTTAACAGTTTCGTGTCTTTCTTGTATTGTGGTGCCCAAAACTGCACACAATATTCAAGGTGAGGCTGCCCCAGTGCAGGGCAGAGCAGGACAATCCCCTCCCTTGCCCAGCTGATGATGCTCTTGTCTCCATCACTCACACAGAACTTCCTCTTCAGCCACCACGAGGCTCTTGCTTGGAGTTCATTAACTGTAGAGAGTAACAAGGAAGAGCAGAATGGCTAAGAAAAATAATCAATCCTTCATTCAGGAGAAGCAGAGGAAGAGAGTGAACTATGTGTACAGGCATGTTTGTGATTTATTAGATGTAATCATATTTGCTAAAACAAAAGATAAACACTGTCATCTTTTCAGAAGAGTGTTCTGCTAACTATATTACATAGCAACCGGACACTGATTTTCTCCCCACACCTTGAAACCCATCACTAGGCTTCCACTGGCTTTTCAGCTTTATCAACAGTTTTAACTGTTGCTAGGCAGAATTCATTCATTGCTGCTGAACCATGAACTTATATCAAGGATTGATTTGCCCTCCAATCTGAGTCCTGTAAATTTTCTAATAACCCTCCTTTCCCCTGTCTCAAATTAAATAGCAAGGAAAGTGTCTTTCTGTTTAAATTTTCATATTGTTCTGTATTGACTTAACACAGATAAGGCTCTCAGGTAAGTTTGGGGAAATCAGCTGAGCAAAGATGTGCAAATTGTTTTTCTGGGAGAAGATAAGTGGAGAAAGATTGAAGCTATAAAGTAGCTGTACTGCTGATTATTGCCTGTATCACTGCAGAATAAAAATCTAACCAAGCAGCGCAGGACAGCATGTCAGGCAGTATCTCAGCATCTAGAAGGCATCAGCCTTTTAACACCCAAGGAATAGGGTGAAGATTGCCATGCAGCTATTAGTAATCCCACCAGCCCAAGTGACATTGGAAAAGCTGGTGATGTGAGCATGGTGTAATGCTGTCACATCCCATGAAGGAGGCAAATATCTACTTGTGCCACTGCTAGATAACAGAGCCAGGCTGCCAGACCCTCAGCTAGTCCTTGCAGGCAGCACTGGAGAGGCAGGCAGGAGTGGAGTAGGCTGCTTGGCACAGCAGTGGAGTCAGCATATCACAATCCATCCACTCTGCTATTTAGGACTGAGAGAGTGCCATAGAGTGGTCAGACACAACAAGGGAGTGCCCTCTCCTGTGTGGATAGTATCTCGAAGACATCACTTGCCCTGGGATGTTCCTGGTGCAGGATGAGAGGACCTCTCTGTGGGCTTCACCTCACCCCACAGGCTTCACTCTGCTGGTGGGCAGGGAAAAGGGGGGAGAGTGCAGAGCAGGCTTCACACCAACCTGAGGAAGCGCAGCCGTGCCCCTGGGGCCTGACACTGTCTCACCAAGTACTCTTTGAACTTTTATGGGTAGAGATGGGCCCCACCATTACAGATAGCAAGACAATAATAGGTCTCACCAGGGTTTCAGCTTGGCTGACAGACTCCAGAGTGTATAGCTGTCAAAGGACAACCAGGAGACTGCAAATTAGGGGCTATTTAGCCCCTGTGAATACATTTGTCCAAGCCCTGTCTATATTGCAGCTCCTACTTCAATCTTGCCATTATGTGGCAAAGTCAGAAATCTACCTCTGTTGACCAGCTTAGAGATAGCGTTGAATTTACAACCAAAGGAGTCCTGGCTTCCTATCATCTTTACTCATGGCACTAGATAAAGCTGTTTCTCATAAGTAGGATGGACAAAAATCACGTCTATTCAGCTCCTTTCCAGTCTCAGAACCCTGATTCAGCTCTTAATCAAAAGAAACATCACTTTTCTGAAATCTTGTTACAGCCTTCTGTACAGGTTGCTGTGGTGTTCACATCCCTTGTAAGGAGCACATTATTCCTCCTCCTGCTCAGCCACTGCATCCATCTGCTTTGTAAGCTGCTTTTTAGCCTGGTCAGAACTCACCAATTCCTTTTAACAGATGCCAAGAACAACTTCTTGAGCTGAGAAGGATAACAGAAGATTTCCATTTCCTGGCACATGCAACTAGCTTTTAATCACTGATCTGGGACATGAATATGGTTCCTGGAAGCATCATGCAGGTTTTGCAGCAAAGAGGGGGAATTGGGCAGAATGATTACTCCAGCATGAACACCACTCCTTTGCAGGCACCCCCTTGAGTACCTGCTGTCACCAAACATCACTCAGCTCTCCAGATGTGTCCTTTCAAACAGTTCTCTCTGTCTCAGATAAATGTCAGTAAACATATATAATTTTTATTAAAGAAAATCATAAAAAGGGGCTTTTCTTTGTTGTGAATGATACACATTTGTTTTCATTATTTAGAGAAATATATTGCCATTTATCTATATTGCTGCCAGCATTCTGTGTCATCACACAAATAAAGCAGAAATAAATAGGTAGTTAACTCAAAAGAAAGACCAAGATTTTATTTATACAGCATTCTACATAGACTATACACAAGAAATAGCTTGCAATAATACAGAATTTGTTAATACACATCAGGAAAATTAACGAAAGATTAGGTCTTTGGTAAGTATCAACATTTGGTAAGCCTAGATGTATTAGGCTGTATTTCTGACAAATAATCTTACTAAATTAAATTGATTTACATCACTAGATAAATCTGAACTCCATAAAGTTGCTATTTTTAACTTCTGTAATAAATTTTATTCCCTTTTAGAATTTGGTTAGTCCTCTACATTTTATTATGGATATTTGCTTTGCTGCAAATAGCATTTGGTGGCAAGGCTTATTAGTAGGATTCTGTTTGCAAATGAATTCTAGTATTAGTGAAGCCCTGGGGGAAGCAAGGCATTTGGAACATTTGAGAAATAGGGTATTTGGATCATTGAGAGAGGACTTCTATCAGCTCCTTCTTTCAGTTAAGTGTACAATCAGTTAGTATAATGCTGAGGGATAGGGATGCTCTTTGTGTAACCAAAAGGCAGAGTACTGAGTTTACTTTATACATGTAAAGACCACAGTATGCTTGCTTGGTCATTCAGCATCCATGTGTCATTGGACTATTTATGGCCACCAGTCTGCTCACTTTAAATTAGAAATGGGTCCATCCTAGAAATCCTTTTGCTAGAAATTCTGGTTTGAATTTTGGAATTAATAGAAGCCCCATAATTTCCAGGGCTTGCGTTTATCAGTCAAGATGTTATTGTAGCAAGTTGTCTAAGATTAATGTCAGCAAACTGAGAAGTCACGAGAGTACCCCTTCATTTGGGAGTGCCTCCCAAATTTGTTCTGAAGTCCTCTCTTTTCACCCATACCTAAAAGCCAAGTGTCACTCAAGGGCCTCACAGTGAAGTGCAAGTGATAAAGCACAAAGTTGTTTCTCGTGCCTGGTGGCATTTAGGTCTACAGAAGACGTACAGAACTAATACAGACACATGTTAGCTGTCCTAACTAGATCTTAGGAAGATTTGCAAGAAATTTAAGCCTGAAGTAAAGATGTCAGAGATGCTTAGATCATGTTTGGTGTCAGGGAGACATTTCATTCTAAAGGGTTCACATAACACTTCTCATTCTGTCTCATACAGACAGAAACTCAAAAGATTTTGCCACCTGTCCAGTAAGCTCAGCTGCAATGATGTATTTAACATCACCAAAAAGTCTCTATATTTACTGCAAGGGAGACCCCGAGGGTAATCTGAACTTTTAAACTAAACCTTTTTGCAAAGTGTTTCTGGTTAGAAAGTCATTTACACATTGGTTTGGCAGAAATCTTCACCAAGTAGAGCTGATCAATTTTGGTGCAGAAACAAGGCATGGAATGTTAAGTCACGTCAGGTTATCTTTCAGGACAGTTAGAGATGCTGACTTTGAGACAGTGAGTTAAATGTGTTCCTAGTTGAGTAAAATAAAGCAGCAATATTTTAGAAATCAAAGCTATGCTTTAACAATATTTTGTATTTCTGGCACTGTCAGATACCAGGACACAAGAGGTTTTCCTTGGACAGCCACTTTCAGCCTTCACAAAATACTTTACAAAAGTTTTTAAAGTCAACAAATCTATTATAATATAGGATGTTTCCCTTAAAAAGTAAACCAATGTTTCATCTACATACTTTGACTTCAATTTAATAGCTCCTTTAAAATTTATTTTTCACTTAAATCCCAGATTAGGAGTCGGTAAAAACCTTAAATGAATTAATAACACTGCTGATCTACCTTCTCATTGAAATATTTTGTTTACTTTAGCTCATTTGAATCAGAGAACAACTACTCTCTTCAAAACACAAGGAAAGACATTTTCAAATTTAGTATCTATTTTTTAAAAACCTGTAACAACTACTACTGCAGAGACACAAGTCAAGATGTTTATAGTGGAGTGGCTCCCATGAATTTCTCCTGGTTTTCCACCCTCATGACTCAAGTCTAGAGTGAATTTCTTTCTTGTCTGTGAAATGTGATGCTCTTCAACCACTGTGCTCCTGGTACTATTTGAATTACTTCAGACTCTCCAATGCAATTAGCCGACAGAAATCAAAATGAAAAAGACAGACAAAATTAGTTTTGCCTCCCCTGCCTTCTTGTAAGCAAACCCAGGATTAAATGAACTACAAATTTAAATTAATTTTAAAATCAAATTTAATTAATTACCTATTCTTGTAAAATATTGTTTGCTTAGAGAAGATATTTATGTACCAGTCTTAAGAGAACCTTCTCCCCAAAACCAACAGAGAAGTTATTTCCCAGTCAGACAAGGCTCATGGAAAAGGGAGCACTTATTCAAGCTTTTATTCCAGCATGATTTCTCATGCTGTAAAATTTAATTCTGTTCCAAAATTCATTATCCTTAAATTCCTCATTCAAGCTGGAGGTCTTGATACTAAAGTGTGCTGAGTTGATTTTTGCAAGTGTTTCTCAAATAAACTCTGAACAGCGAGCTGAAGCTTTCTAGAGATCAGGTGATTTTCTTCTCCACTGCCACTGAGTTTTAAGATGTAGAACTTGGCCAAGACAGCACACATGTACTGCAAGCTCTGCTGTTTCCATTAACCACAACCCAACATCTTTGCAGAAAGGGCTGCTCTCTGTGATTTGTTTGACTCTCTGACTCTGGGCCCACTGAAGAATCAGATGTCAGAGCTTAAAACCTGTTAAAATATAGTTTGGTTTCAGAGCTTAAAAGCTGATAATCCATAACTCAGGATCTGAAAACACATTTATTAGCAAAAAAGAGGTATCTGCAAAGACGACAGATGAATGATGAAAGGGATTCCATCTATATGGGTCAGATCCTTTCACAATCTCTCAAACTGCAATGTTCTCACCTCTGTGAGGTGGGGCAGTGAGGGCTTTGCTTTCTCATCCCCTCAGAGTAAGACTCTCACACTTAAGACTGGTACAGAGAATTAAAAAGATGACTCTGCAGAAGCCTGTTGTACCAACACTCAGCTAAACAGGGCCAATGTGTGCTGACACACGACTGTCTACTGCCCTACACCATATCCTAGATGGGCAAACTCTTTCCAACTTGTCATATTGCAATAACAGAGGTTGAAGCTGGCAGACAGAGATACATTTTTCACTTCAGCAGCAACATTGTGTAACACAAGCCTCAGGGAGACTACTTTAAGCCTAGGACCAAAACAGAAGAAAAAAACCCCAAAAATAGTGGACAGCATGGAGAGAACTTTCCCTCTTGGTCTAGAAGGGGTTGCTACAAAGCAGCCTTTGGTA